>PVHY01005597.1:0-81649 GCA_004024945.1 Uropsilus gracilis | reverse complement strand
TGTGCTAGACTGTTATCTCATTCCCCCTCCTCTTGGGACTGGTACCTACCACTGAAGTGCACTGACAGCACAAAACTACTGAGTCTTAGGCTGGGAACCCCAGAAAGGAGAGGAATAAGAACTACCACAAACCCCAGCCAGCTCTATTGTACTCTATCATATCCTCACACTAAGCACTGGTGCCTTCAGGCCCCTCGACCACCCTGTCACCCAGCGGGGAAAAAAAACAGGTTTCAGTACCTACAAAAGTTGGCAAAGATCAAAAAACTAATATCAAAACCACAATGCACCTTCTAGAAAAAGTAATGTTAGTAATATTACTTTGACTCTAAGTAGGCATATGATACCCTGAATTCAGGGAATATGACATCACAAGGAGACAACAGCTCTCTAGAATCCAACCACAAAGACATGAAAGATTTTATCTTCCTGTTAGATAGTGATTTAAAATTACCATAATAAAGAAAATGAAAAGATAGAAGAAAATGCAGGAAAAAAATGTCAAATGATAACAACTGGTCCCAGAAAAATTAATCAAAAAGAACAAAAGTCAGCAAAACAAATGACCTGAGGATAAAATTAATGCAAGGAAAATAGAAGTTGACACTTTAAGTAGTAACAGATTCAGGATATAAAAAGCTCAATAAATGAGATAATTCTAGAGATAGTTATGAAGCCGGGCACGGTGGCTCGTGCCTGTAGGCTTCAGCCTATGAAGCAGCTGGGGCTAGGGATCGCGGTTCGAGTCCTGCACGTAGTGAGACCTAGTTCCAAAAAAATATAGCTGGGCGTGGTGGTGTGCACCTGTAATCCCAGCTACCTAGGAAGCTGAGGCTGGGGATTGCTTGAATCTGTGGTACCCTGGGCAACGTGAGCCTGTGGTTTCACGGGTCAAAATTAGTGAGACCTGGTCTCAAAAAAAAAAAAAAATTCTAGAAATAGTTAATGAAAGCTGAATAGATCAAGTGGAAGATCAAAAGTGTGATGTATAAGTAGGAAGTCATACACGGAGAGAAAGTGATGATGTATTTAAAATATTTGAAGTTAGAAACTGCAAACTAGATTATACTGCAAAAATTCTTCATATAAGGAAGAAATAATCAAAACTCAATAATTTCTTATTAATCTACACTTTAACATGCAATGGTGATAATGTAGATTATTTCAAATGTCATTATGAAAATATAACCTTTAAAAAGGACAAGAGTGTGTGCAGTTGGATATAGGTGCACTAAATTATAAATTAATGCAACAGAATACCTTCCCAAACATCTGGTTATCAATTTTAATAAGTTGTGTACTAAGATATTAAGTGTTGATGTGTGTTGATTATGAAGTTTCTTTATAAAAATAGACTTTAAAGTAAATCATAGTTGAACATAAATGATTACAAAAATTAAAATAAGTAAGTTTCCACATTTTGATTATATAAAATAAGAGTAATTATAGAACATTGTGTTTTATAAGAATGGTTAATCTGAACAGATAAAAAAATACTCCCAAACATATAATGTGCTTTAAAATTGTTTCACTTTTTACTTTTCACATCTTCTTATCAACTTCCATTACTACTGTTAATGGTAACAATAATCTACATATAATTGATGGTAATATCTGATACAACAATCAGGTTTAATTCTAACCCACATGAGTTGACTATGCTGGAATCACAGTTCTACAAAGAAGACCAAAAACCATAGAGAGCATTTTAGGAAAACCAAGCCAGAGTGTTGAAATGTGTTAGTGTTGGCAGAACCTTGTCTAAGTGAGCAGTTTAGTTTTCAATGACTTTGATTATACATTTTTTAAAATAAAATTTTATTTAACTAATTTTCATACAACATTGATTATATTTGATAGGTATTGTTTTCCTTAGGGAACTTTTTTTTTAATTTAATTAATTTTTTTTATAGTCCAAGTCTTTTATTTTTTTCCCACACCTATCATTCCATGAATTCTTAGGGAATGGGTTCCAGTAGCTCAGGCTCCTTTCCATTGGTTCTCACAAAGTATGCTTTTCTAGGTGGAACAGGCTGGCACTTCAGCTGAACCCTAGTACCTTTCTCTTTGGCTTCCTTTTTTTTTCTGATCATTTTCTTTTACATGTTTCAGGAAGTTATCTTGGCTCTTAGAGTGCTTAATGTGTTCAATACGAACATTAATTCTCTTTGCAAGAATCTTGCCCTTTACTTGTTTACAACAATGCCAACTGCATGCTGGATAAAATTATAGACTCTTCCAGTTTTGCCATGGTAACAGTTATGGGGTATTCCTTTTTGAACTGTGCCCATGCCCTTGATGTCTACAATATCACCTTTCTTGTAGATTTGCATGTGTATGGCTAAAGGAATGACTCCATGTTTTCTAAAAGGCCTAGAAAACATATAGCGGGTCCCTCTCCTCTTTCCTTTTGTGTTGGTCATTTTGGTCACTTACTGGAAGATGGCAGTTCCAGCTGAAAGGTGGGAACTTTATGTATGTATGTATGTATGTATGTATTTTTATTTATTTTTTTGAGACAAGTCTTGCTATTTTTGCCTGTGGAATCGCAGGCTCTCGTTGCCTGGGGTACCACAGACTCAAGCAATCCCCAGTCTCAGCTTCCCAGGTAGCTGGGATTACAGGCGCGCACCACCACACCCAGCTATTTTTTTTGGAACTAGGTCTCGCTAGGGGCCCCAGGCGGGACTCGAACCACGATCCCTAGCCCGGGCTGCTTCATAGGCTGAAGCTTACAAGCACGAGCCACCGTGCCCGGCCTATATTTTTTTTAAAACCTGTATCAGATATAAGGTAAACAATGAGCTGGTTGTGTTCCTGCTTGCTTCTGATGAACTTTCACAAATCATTTGTTATGTTTTTCTGAGCATTCATGAGTTATAAGATCAATTACTCATGAAGATACATTGTATTAAACATGCCCATTAGTCAGGTTTCATGTATTTTGTTGAAAACTTTTCGCTTGTCTCCTTTAATTATCTTCTTCTTTTTGAGCTTGTTTGAACTTCAAAGGTTGTTCAATGCATTTTTCATAATGTCTAATGAATTATTTTGGTTTCATTGTTAATATGTCTTTTGAAAGTAGAATATATTTCCCTTAACATTCTTTTCTGAGTTTTAAAATAGCAGGGAATTTTGCGTTTATGTGACTTTTTTTTTGATTCAGATATTTAGTCACCTGAGAAAGGGGTGCTTTCAAGCAACAAGGTCCAGTGAGAGAAATGTGAGCCATATACATTATTATATAATGAAAATGGCAATGCCATTCCTACATCAAGTGAGTAGCAAATGCAACTGTAAATCTTTCTTACTAATAGTTCTATTGTTACGGTCAAAAATAAGACTTTCATATATCTTCAGGGAATTAAAACTCTTTGGGGGAAATTAAATAAAAAATGTGATCATGACAGATGTGAACAATGGATTGGAAGGAAGCAAGCATGACTATTGTTAGGAGACTATGGCTGTAACATCATACTACAAAGTGCCGATAAAGACAAGCATCAGAATCCACACAGCTTTTGCTTGAGTGTCACTAATGAGCCAATACTACATTTTTCCACTTCTTTTAACTTCTATCTTCCCCACCCCAGGTATCACTTTCTACTTTGAGAAGAAGAAACACATTCTAAAGGAAGTGTATTAGTGCAGTTTTAGTGAAGAAGATGGATGGCATTTCAGGAGGAATTTTTTCTAGGACACTTAAACACAAAACAGCAAAAATAAAAACAAAGCAAAAAAAAAAAAAAAAACAAAAAACCAAAACCCACAAAAACCCAGCGAAGCAGGCTGAAAGTCAAAAAGATTCTTTCAATCCTCAAAGTACCAAGCTTGATAAAGACTTATACATCATTTGTAAAGGATTATGTAGATGATTGTTAGGCATTTTGATGAAAAAGTGGTAATTTTGAAGAGGCAGTATAAATTTAATTACAAACGTGTCAGTTAAGTTAGCCTCACTTGTTTCTATAAAATTACTGACAGGGGAAATGAGATAGATGCCTAATGTAGCTCAACTTTAAGTAATTTGATCAGCTCACAATGTGTAAATCTAGGTCAGAAGCCATAACTTAGATGGTGGCATAGTTAGATTGAATGGCATGTATTTCAAGCTGTTCTAAGTCAAGCAGTGTGTTCTCAAACAGCATCTCTAGTAACCCCCAAATCTGTTCAGCTACCTACAGTTCCCTTAAATGCATCACATTCTCAAATCTCTGAGCTTTATGCAAATACTATTCCTTTGGTAGGATCAATGTTTTTCTTCTCCTTTCCCTTCTTCTTACTCAACCTTTGAATATTAGCTTTTTCAACTCTTTAGAAAGCCACTACTAACTCCCTCTTTTAACTCAAGCTGCAACAACGTAGTCACAAACTAAGTGACTCAAGGAATGAACATTTCTTACAGCTTCAGGGCCTGGGAAGTAAAATCCCTGGAAGATCCCGGATCTGATGAGGTCCATGTTCTGGTTGCAGCCTTATGGTGAAAAGTACAGAGAGGAAGCCAGCTCTAGTGTCTCTTATAATGGTACTAATCACATACAAGAATGCTGACCCCCACAGGCTATCACCTGCTCCAAACCTCATCTCTTAACACCAGCACTTTGGGGGTTAGAATTTCAACTTAAGGGTCTTGGAGGGACATAAACATTCACTTCATAATGTTCTCCAAGGCCAAGGTTTAGGGGTGCACCACAGACATACCCTCTTTTCCTCCCTCCCTGTTGTGGGTCTGCATTTCCATGGAAGGTTTGTCTTTCTAGTTTTACTCTGCTTGTGTCAGGACTGCCTCATTCATTGTTACATGCCTAGTTATTTTATGGCTAATGCCAGTACTCTGTGTCACAGGAACCCTGGCAACCCTGGTTTGGAAAACATAAATTATCAATTTAGTTGATTATATTACATAAAGAAGATGGTGGAATCAAAATTCATAAAGTTCAAGTATTCAAAAGTACTTTAATAGATAAGAGAATGAGTGAAATCACCAATGTAAAGAGTGAATTTAAAGTTCTACATTTAGGTTTGTGTTGTGCATTAGTTTTCAGAGTGTGTCCCTGTTAGACAAAGCTCTGTGAACATAGGACAGAAGAAAACAATTTTATTTTTTTGTTTTTGTTTTTGCTTTGTATTTTTTGAGACTGGGTCTCACTATTTTTGCCTGTGAGTTGCCCGGGGTACCATAGACTCAAGCAATCCCCAGCCTCAGCTTCCCAGGTAGCTGGCATTACAGGTGTGTGCCACCACGCCCAGCTATTTTTTTGGGGACTAGGTCTTGCTTCGTGCCCCCAGTGGGACTCGAACCGTGATCCCTGGCCCCGGCCGTGGCTTCCTAGGCTGTCACCTTTAGGCATGTGCCACCATGCCTGGCCTAACAAATTTATTATTGAATAAGCGTTTCACCAGAATGTGATGTGTATCATAGGAGATTATGACGAAAGAAATCTCACCCAGTTACTTAGTCAGGCTGATGAAACCCATCACATCCATGTTCTCAGGATGAAGAGTAACTAGTTCCAAGTAAAAGGACTTGGCCTGCCCTGTTTATCACACAAGAATTTATTCCAAACCCACCAGGGTGTTTTGGTGAATATCTGTCTGCTAATTGCCTTCAACTAAGGGAAAGATAAATTTCTCAAACCTTTTGCCAGGAACCTACTGAAGTCAGGCACCTACTGATGTCAGGCTTTCTCTTCCTTGATAACTGCATTTCAGGACAGTGGGTCCAGGTTTCATTTAAAAGATAAATTCCTGGGTTTAAAATTGGTAAAATGTTTATTTAAGACTTCAAAAAGTTTCATGTACATTTTAAGAGACTGAGAGAAAGCTTGCAGTGTTTCTCAAATAAATACTCAAAGAAAAGGGAAGATTGGGGAAAGGTCTCTTACTCTTTGTACCATAGAGAATTTAGCATTTGTCCTATTTCTTATTTGTTCTATCTTTACTCCAAGTACATAGGTATCACCTAGGAACTTAAGTTAGAAATGCAAATTTCCAGGTCCCAATCTAGACTGATTCAGTTGAAAGCTGGTAGTAGGGCCCAGTGGTGTTTTTGAACAAGCCACTATGGTGATGTTGCTGCACCTTGAAGTTTGAAAATCACTGTAGTCTAAAAACACTAAACCATATGAAAAGAACCTAGAGAAGCTAGATAATTTTATTTGAATTAGTGGTTACCTTTGGATTTGTATTACATAGTCACTCTGTTGGCACATTACCTTCAGTTAACTGAAAATAACTAATGATGTCTGAAGTAAAGATATTAGAATGAACCTTAGTTTAGCCAAAACAACCACATCCTAACAACTTATTTACTAAATGGAAATAAAATTTTAAAAAATCATGGCTGTTTATCACTAGAGTACACTCTAACATGTGGCAAGCTACTGATTTTCTGGTAAGTCACAAAATGCCCAAATCAAGTTAATTCATGCAAACTAAACTCAAGAGACATAAGTTCACCTGGATCTCTGCTAAAGGTTCAAATTCATCTAGTTGAATGCTAATTGCAATAATCCGAGGATAAAAAGACACACTCAGGGGAAACTCAAGAATGGCAGGTAAGAGAGGGTCAGTGTTTTTCGGCTGCATTATTAGTTCATATGCAGACTCATAGTTCATAGTGGGAAGCCCTGCTCCCCTATCTTTAGTACAGGGCAGAGCCTGTCATGAAACTCAAAGAGAACTTAAGAGAACCAGCTAAAGTTCTAGACTCCAGGCTTGAGATCATTCTTTCAGTTTGGGAATTCCTCATGTAAAGAGTCTGCTTTGAGAACATTCTTGTACCTCAAACTTGACCCATTCCTGAAAAACAGCATAACAAATTGGTAAATACAGTCATCGCTGAGATAAATGGCATCATGATGCCAAGTCTTCCCAAGGAAGCTTCATGTAAGCAGAGGTGGTGAAATTGGATTTCTTAGGCGCTCTGGATATTCCTGTGAGAAACTTTCCCTTTTTGGTCTCTGGCCCATCTTTGTTCATATTGCACTATAGATCTACTGCATTTAGTTAGAAGGATGTGAAAATGGTGGTTAAAACCACAGATACAGAGTACATGGAGTTAAAAAGCTAATGGGAGATACTCCACATGAAATGCCTGGAAATGGGGAAAACTATGGACAGGTTTTAAGAGACTGTAACCCGGGTGGAGGAAGCTCAGAACAAGGAACTTGACAAAGCTGATATCCAGAAGGTTCTGAAAGAAAAAGTCTATTTAGCAGAGATGAATTCCTTGAACAAAAATTTCTGTTGTCCTTTTCAAGGGATTTGAGAAGTAGGTGATTGAAGGATATCAACAAAAAATGGTTGAAGTGTATTAAGGATTATGTATTAAGAAATTAATAGGGAAGCCAAAGAGATCAAGTATTAAAAGTCAAATTGAAGAGAAACTCAGTCTAGGAAGGAACTAGCACACAAAGAAATTGCAAGTACAGAGCAAGGCCCCAGTGACCTGTTGGTCTTCTAGGGGAGGCTGATAAAGGACCTGTCATGCATTTATTCCCAGATCATTCAGCAGGCTAAACAAACTGCTCACAATTTGCCATGATTTCAGAGGTTTACTGTAATATGGAAGTCACATTTCAGTGACTTCTCTGTCTCCTCTGTCCCTCCAGGTAACTGTTTGTAAGCAGCAACTGTGTACTTTTTCCTCATTTTTTTTTATTTTTGTAGAAATTAAGTGATCCTTTATTTAAATTTTAAAATTATTTTCTTACATCACTGCTCATTTTTGTACAGTATTTTTCTCCCCTCAGGTGTAGTCTCTATAGTTTTCCTATGACTGTTGCACCCATGACCCACCTCCACAGTGCCTGATGATCTTCTCTCTCATTTTTACCCTTCTCCCTCCACCTGTCCTGCTGATTGGCAGATTGACGATCAATTTGCAAGTTTTGTCTGTATTTCACACGAAAGTGAAACCATCCAATTTTTCTTTATTACACAATGCCTTCCAGCTCATTCATGTTGCCACAAATGTCATGAATTTACCTTTATCAATCACTGAATAGTGGTAATGATTTTTTTCCCAAAAGATAGCCACAGAAAATTAAGTATGAGATATTTTGAGTTACAATTGTTGATGTTGTTTGACTCATTAAATATTGATCCTTAACTTTCCTTAGAAAGTTTTTTATTCTATCAAATATGTGCTCTTGCGAGTTGAATATTGAAACAGTGTCTTGATGCTAGAATCCCACAGGTGTTTTTTGTTTTTTTTTTTAATGTGGGAAAACCATTGCTTTGAAATGATGAGCCAGTGGGACAATACTCTAATTTTGTTCACTCACAGTACTGAAAAAGTGCGGTACTTAAAAGAAGTCATGCTGGTCTCCTCAGAAATTTCAGTAATACTGGTAATGATAAAATAATTACTATAACCTGTCTTCAGTCTAATTTTTCAGTATATAGAGGATTTTACTATGGTCCTCAGATATATACTGTCCACGAAGAGGGCAGTGAATGTTTTTCTTAATGTAAAAATGTCCAGTCAGGAATTCAAGAAGATATTTCAGTGAGACAATATTGACTACCAGAAGGTAAAGTGCAGACATCTTAGGAAAGGCAGAATTTTCTTTCCCAGAGGGTTTCAAGAACTCATTGGTTTAAAGAGCAAGCTCAGGCCCTCCCTTTTCTTCCCTTTCTTTAGCCTTCTAAGAGAATCTGTGATTACAGCATTTGGAACTGGATTTTAATCAAGCAATATCTTAAATTCTACTACAATAACTATGATAAAGAACATGTAATTAAAAAATAAGACATGGGTACTAAAACCTTTAGTATAAAGTCAGGAGTAGGCAGCTCAAAGTGTCATTTTTACATTACATGCATCTTTGAAAAACACCATCTTTATCATCAAATGTAAATATTGTTCACTTGTCTCCTTTGTATACTGCATGTTTTAAACATTTTTAAACTCTTGGGTGAAAAGTTGAAAAAATAAAAGGCCATAAGACAATCAAAAATGCCATTCTTTACACACAAGAGCATTACATATTAAATTTTTTTCTGAGAACATGATTGAGTACATGCATACATCTTTCTCTTGTAACATCATGTACAGTACGTACAGTGCAGTAAAACACATGCCTAGTACATCTACTAGCCACATAATAGTGTAAGATATGTGTATATATACACATAGAGGGGAACATTTTTAAAGTAATTTCCAAGTTAATGTCCAGTGCCTAGACTGCTCTTTATCAAAAGGCGCAGTATATAAAACCGCTATGGTTTTAGAACAGAAATGAAGAATAGAGACCTAGCAGGTTTATGGGGGAGCAATTTTAAATTTGGCTGCCAAATAATACTTGACTGGGAAGCTGCTTCCCAGTATGTGCTACTATTAGTGTCCACCAGGGTGACAAATTCGTCCCTTTCCTAGATTGGCTATGATTTCCAAAAGTAGTCGGTAGCTTGTCTGCAGGGATGGCAGGGACATGATTCTGAGTGGTTCATTCAGTTTCTAAAGGGTCACCTTATCAGTTGCTGGGTTGCAGCCGGACACAGTGCAAAGGCTGGGCAGCTTGGCCGGCGAAAACAGCTGATCGTCAACCTTGCAAGCAGGAGAGGGACCAGCAGATGGGAACCGAGTTTTGGTTCAAAGTCACGCAGGAACGGGTTTGTGGCTCGAAGGCACCCTTCTGACACAGTGAGGATATTTTCCATCTTTTCCAGCCAAAGGTCCGCATCAGTGTGTCCACAAAGTCTTCGTAATGAGGCCGTGGGAACTTCCCACTCCTCTATGGCCCCAGCGACGCGACTGATCAAAAATGCACCTTCAGGTCTTTTGGTTTCTAAGAAACGTATCTAAGATTCCTTGGCACAAAAACTTGGAAGTCGGAATGAATTGCCTTTATGAGTTCGGAGAAAAAACACCGGGCCGGCCAGGAAGTTGCTTTTCTCGAACGGTCGTAGCACCTAGGCCAAGACCTTGCTCTTGCAGCGCAGAAGACTGGGCCTGCAGGGGTCAGGACACCCAGAAGCAAGACCGCAGCACGTGGAAGACTCCGCGTCCGTCGCTCGCACCCCGAGTAAGTGGCGCCGGAAGTGCGTGCCGGCTTGTGGGCGGGTGTCGGCGTCGCCGCGGTCAAGATTCGGAGGCAGGGTCCGGGGTAGGCAGAAGGCCGGTAGGCAGGGCCACCGGGCCACGTCGCCCGCCAGAAAAGCTAGAGTCGAGGAAAATGATCACGACGGGAGAGAGTGAGAGGAGGGAATCTGCAGTGTTCGGGGCGGAAGACGGAAAGCCAGTCGCTACATTGGCGGGGAAATCTGACTTAGTGGCTGCGCACACGAACTTCCGGGAGTTTCCTCCGCGGGGCGGGCCGCGGTGCTTACGGGAAAGCGGTCGGCTGGACAATAACGCCGCGACTTGCCCACTGTTCCGCGCGGATCCGCGCAGTCCCAGTGTTTGTTCATGTGTTCCATGGTCAGGTTAATTCACATTTCTGAACTCCAGTGGTGGGCAAGGTTCATGGGAAGAGACGGTGCTACATGGGAAGAGACGGTTCTACATGGGAAGAGACAATGCCGTTTTGTTTTATCAATGGGAGTACGCGCAATCTATAGTCAATTCGGATACAAGTGAGCCCTGCTGCTCCTTTGCAGTAGGGCTCTAATCTTCCCACCCAGCTGCTCTCGTCCCTTCCCCATAGTGTCATATACCAACTAAAGAAGGCTTCTGTGTGTGTGTGTGTGTGTGTGTGTGTGATATTGGTGTAATTGCAACCAGAATTTTGTTAAGTGCCATTGCCTGCAATTTCCATTACTGAGTGGAATTGTAAAAACCACTCAGTCTGGTACACTAGGTCTCTTTCAGTATCCACTGAAACACTCCGAAGATTGATACCCTCCCATGTACGTATCACCTAAGATGAAGATGTGGTTAGAAAATTTCAGGAGGGGATACTGATATGGAGGGGATATTGATATTCAGGGAAACTCAACACACTATGATGAGTAGTTCTTCAAGGAACGTAGGTTTTCTAAAACTCTTAGAGACGTGAACTAATACTTTCTGCAGAAGTTTCCATGTGCCTTTACCTGGATGTGGAAGGTTTTGTTTTTGGCCTTTAATTGATTTTCTTAGTATTATACTGTTGGAGACTAATTTTAATAATAAAATTAATAGACTATTGTATTTATATATCAATATATTTTCTAGTGAAGTAACAAGTCATAAATTGTGTTAAACACTTGAAAATCAAAATACTAAGCTATTTTTCATCGGTAATTAAAAATATATGAACCATGTGAAAGTAATAAAGGGCATACAACAAAAAAGTTGGCCTTTGGGTAATGAAATTTCTATTCTATATGAATTTATTGTAAAAAAATTTTACTCTATATGTCTCTGGAAATTTGAGTGACTTTCTATAAACAAAAATTTTTTAAATGAAAAAATAAGGAGACAAAAAAACGCTTTGAGTTTTTGACATACTAATAGTCTAAAGGAATTCTGGAACAAATGATGAATAGCTTAGCTCAAGCTGGATAAACATGTATAATTTTATATCTAGTTATTCTGTGTTACTGAGGAAGAAACATGATCATATTCAATTTAGCTGAAAAAAAAACCCATTTTTAGACTTAGTATACTTTCTAGGTATAATCACTAGAGCTACAGATCATAATGACAGTGTTTGAGTCAGAATACTTGACTTGGAGATTGAAAAGAACACGTCTTGCTGGGTGAGTCTAAGCAGTTGGGGACACTTACAGAATCAGCAATGCATTTGATTTTATTTATTTGGAATCTTTGTTTAAAGATCAGATTTTCTTTTAATCTTTTTTTTTCATAATGGGTCAACATTGTTATGCTTGAGACTCTCACTGTAATTCACTTATTAATAAATTTTCATAGATGTCTATAATTCAGTGTTATATATGATGAAAAATAGGCTTAGTTGATAACAGTACACTGTTATCTAAAATGCTTTTATTGATTTAGATTTTCATAAACACGGTATTTTTAGACTTAAATTTACTGGTTTGGTAGCAATAAAATTTATCTAATTGGTTATTTTAGTTGACATTTTCTTGATTTCTAATTTAAGCATATAAATGTTTCTTTAATTTTATTACAAAATTTAAGTACTTAGTTGCTAAATGCTCATCTGAGATCTATTCACCTCCTCTCTGTAAGAATTTCAACAATTTTACCTCCCCATTCTTCACTCTCTCTTTAAAATGAGAATAATGGTGGCATTAATTAAATTTAAAGGAGATAATGTACTTAAATCTTTCAACATAATGCTCTATCCATTGTAAGGACACAAAAATGTTAAATAGCTTTGTTGTCTTTTTTAATTATATAAGATTTGTTTACACTTTTTTTCTTGCACTTTGGGTGTCCTTTCCCCCTTCCCTCCTCAAGAAAAATTTACTGTCTTCAGGAATTAACATTTGGGTAATCCTTCTGGAAGCTTAAGTATATTATCTTAATGCTCTCTGTTGTGCATAATTTTTTAAATCAAAGGTAAAATTTGCATGAAATAACAGCAACCATTTGAAAGTGAAAAATTCAGTACTATTCAGTACAGTTACAATATTGTGCATTTTTGTCACTGTCAAAGAAAAGTCTACATAGTAAGCAGTTCCTCTCTCCCCCCTATGTGCCCTGTTATAATCAGTTTGAGTTCTGTCTGTAGAAATTTTCATATTCTGATTAGTTCCTGTAAATAGAATTACAGAGTATATGACCTTTTTAAACAATCTGGCTTCCTTTTCTCAACATATGTTTTTAAGTTTCTCAGATTGTACCATATATTACTACATACTACTTTTTAAAGAGTGAAAAAACTTTTTGTGTAAGTATAGACCCCAATTTGTTTATTCGGTGTTACGTTGGGAAACGTTTAGGCTCTTGCTGCATTTTGGCTATTGTGAACACTGATATTTTGAAATTGTGTTTATGTGTGCTTGGGTGAGTAGCTGTTTTTATGTTCTTTTGGGTATCATGATGAAGCATGATGATCCAGTGGAGCACGATGCCCTGAAATATGCTGAAGCACAGTGACCTTAGCCCAGGGGTCTAGATAAACAACCCATGACTGACTGACTCAGTTTACTCATATGCAGCCCAGTTTCTCCTTGAATCTTTTTCATTCTATTTCATCCAGTATTTCTCAGCTCACCTTTCATTACATCAGGCCATATACCAATGATAACCCACCTGTATTATCAGAACATGTAAAGAGTATATAAACCATTACCTTTCTAGTAGGGATACTCAGCCTTGGGATATGAATTTGCTGTCAGTACTGGTTCTAAATAAACCTGCTTCTTGCCTATTGTGGTGTCCTCATTCGCATAGTGCCAGTCTCCACTAGGAGTTAAATTGGTGAGTTTATGGTAAATCTATGTTCAGCTTTTTGAGGAATTGCCAAATTATTTTCCACAATTACTAAACCATTTTATATGCTTTCCTCCCAACAATGTACAAAGTTCTATTTGCCCCACATATCACCAATACTTGTTATTTAAGGAAAAAACATATATCCATCTAGTGAATGTCTGGTGGTACATTAGATATACTTTTTCCTTTCCTAAGGATTAATAATGTTGAGCATATTTTCATAATGTACTTGCTGGCAATTTTATAGATCTGTGGCGAGGTGTCTGTTTAAATCCTTTGCCTCTTTTTAAATTGGTTTGTTCTTTTATTGTTGAGGTGTGAAAGTTGATTATACATTCTGGACCCTTGTAAGTTTTACGAATCATGTATTTCCTCATTCTGTAAGTAGGTTTTCTACTTTCATGACACTATCCTTTGATGCATGAAAGTTTTTTAGTTCAGTTTACCTGTTTTGTTGTTGTTTGTGCTTTTGTGATGTATCAAAGACAACATTGACAAAATTAATGTTTTTCTTGACAAGTTTTAGGGTTTTATTTCTTATACATATGAGCCCTGGTAGCATGGAAGAAGCCTGGACCCTGGAGAATGGAGACAAAACTGAAAATTCCAAATTAGCCCAGGAATCACATAGGTTGCTAATATATTTCAAATTAATTTTTGTTTGTGGTGTTAGGCAAGGGGTCCAACTTCATTCTTTTACTTAAAAGATATCCAGTTGTCTCAACATCATTTGCTAAAGAAAACATTCTTTCTTGAGTAGTCTTGGTGTGCTTGTAGGAAACCATTTGTCTGTAGATACATAGGTTTTTTTCTGGACTCTCAATTCAGTAGATTGATCAATATGTCTATTGTACGCCAGTATCAGATTGTTTGATAGTTAAGGTGGTAACTTTGAAATCAGGAGTCTTTCCGCATTGTTCTTTTTAAATGTTGTTTTGGCAGCTTAGGATCTCTTAAAATTTCATTGGTAAGGATTACTTTGAATATATAAATTGTTTTGGGTAGTCATTTTAACAATAGTAAGGCTTCCAATCAGAACAAAGGGTAGCTTCCATCTATGTAGGTCTTTAATTCTTTCAGGAGTGTTTTCTTGTTTTCAGTGCATTGTGTGCTTAAGTTTATTTCTGGGTATTTATTTTATGGTTTAGGGTGCTAATTACAAATGGAATTATTTTCTTAATTTCCATGTTGAAGTGATCACTGCTGATATTTGTATGTTGACCTTTTACCCTTTAGCTTTGCCAAATTGATTAGCCATAGAAATTTTGGGTTTTTTTTTTTTTTTTTTTAGAGTCTTCTTTAGAGTTTTCTATATCATCTCATTTCATGCCATCTACAAATATAGACAGTTTAATTTTTTTCAATTGTATGCCTTTCAAATGGTTTTTCTTTTTGGGCCTGATTTACTTGCCTGCTATGCTAAAGACATATAAAAGTGGGTATCATAGTCATGTTCCTAATTTTGGGATGGAAACTTTAACTTTTCACTACTAAATATGGTAATAGCTGTGGAGTGGAGTTTTTAGATATGCCCTGTATCAACATGAGACTTTTCCTGCTATTCCTAGTTTACTGTGTCTTTTTTATAAAAAATATGTTCTAGCCGGCATGGTGGCTCGTGCCTGTAAGCTTCAGCCTTTGAAGCGGCTGGGGCTAGGGATCGCAGTTTGAGTCCCGCTCGAGGCAACACAGCGAGACCTACTGCCCCTCCAAAAAATAGCTGGACGTGGTGGTGGGCGCCTGTAATCCCAGTTACCTGGGAAGCTGAGGCTTGGGATTGCTTGAGTCCGTGGTACCCCGGGCAACATGAGCCTGTGGTTCCGTGGGCAAAAATAGCGAGACCTAGTCTCAAAAAAAAAAAAAAAAAAAGTTAAAAAAAATTGTTGTTTTGTCAAATTATATTTTTGTATCAATTGAGAATGGCGATATTTTTTTTCTTCATTCTAATAATGTTTTCATATATTGAATCATTCGTGTATTCCTGCTCATAGAAACTATTATTTCTGGCATGCAGTATTTGGTTTGATAGTGTTTTGCTGAGCAATTTTATATAAGGAACAATTGGTATATAGTGTTTTTGGTTTTGTTTGACAAGGAATGGTAGTAATTCCTTAAATATTCGATAGAATTCATCTGTCAATCCATCTGGTTCTACAAGTTGTTTTTGTCTTTTATCACTGATTTACTTTCTTGTAAGTTTGTTTAGATTTTCTATTCCATCTCAGTTTTGGTAATTTGTGAGATACTAGGAATTTTTCCATTTCATCTAGACCATCTAATTATTAGTAGACAATTACAGTATTTTTAAAATTTTAAGTCTTTATCTAGTTCTATAAAATTGGTTGTAATGACCCCATTTTCATTCCTGATTTTAGTTATTGCATCTTCTCTTTTTTTTCTTATTCTAAATCTTGGTAATTTTATCAATTTTCTTTCTAAAAGCAAATGTTTGATTTCATTGATTCTGTTTTTCTATTCTATATTTAATTGACCTGTGTGCTAATCTTTTTATTCCTTTAAATCTGCTAGTCTGTGTTTTAGTTTCCTTGTAGTTTTCCAGTTCCTCAAAACATGTTATGGACTAAATTGTGTCTTCTCCCTCCAAACATGTTGAAGCCCTAACCCTGAGAGTGACTGTATTTAGAGATGAGGCCTTGGTGAGCTAATTAAAAAATAAAGGCAGTTCTTTTTCTCTTGAGACTAATTCATTCTTATTTTATTCATTTCTAAATCATCATAATTAACCAAACATGTGTCTTTAAAGTGATTTCCTACTCAAAGTAAAAACAAACAAGCAAAAAAAAAACCAACAAAACAAAAACCTTATAGCAAATAGGAACTAGGATCACGATGTGTTTGTTTTGGTTTTCTACTGTTTCCTCAAAATATTTAAGAGAATTACTTAATAGAAAATTCATTGAATGACAGCACACACTACTTTGGACAGGTTTTATTACAGAATGTTACAGATTGTTCAATTTATGAAGTGTATTAAAGGGGGGCTGCTTTTGCAGTTATAGGAACTGGTGTAGTGAGTGGGCAGACTGCAGGTAAAGGTTAGATTTGACATTGCTGCTCTGACTGTGAAGGCAGAAAGGCAGAATTCTATTGCAACCAAGAGGCATAATTCTTTCTTTAGGAAATTTCTGTCTTTCCCTGTAAGGCCTTAGATTGAGTGAGACATAGCCACATCATGGAGAATAATCTGTTCCATTTAAAGATATCAGAATTTTTTTTATCAAATTCAAAATAGTCTTTCTCAGCAACATGTTAATTACTCTTTAACCAGTCTTGCACAGTTGATATATAAAGTCAACTGTGTTGAAATTGGAAGATATTGGAAGATATTGGAAGTGAATGCTTAAAAGTGGACATTTATGAGAACTCATTTGAATATTGTTTTTGATTCTTAGATGCTTTCAGAAAATAAGTCAAATCAGGAATTTTTCAAAGTGATGACTTCCTTTAGGTAGTCAGTGCTATCTGTGAGAAATTGGTGATTCAGAATATATTTGAAACTACTAAGAGCAATTATGACAAAGAATCTTTTGACTATCAGATACTTAATGATTGTTTTTGTTGACCAAGATGTATCCTTTGTAACTTGTTCACTGTCTTTGGGGTATCATTTACAGCAACTCAAACTGTGATTCAGGAAGCAAGAAGTCCCCTGATATAACATTAAAAAGACAGTGAGATTTATAAACTATAGGGACTTACTGAATGAATAACCTAGGGGACTGAAGAGCATTTTTAATTTGGTATATTTCTCTTACAGGTGTCCCTGTAGACTTTCTTCTCCCTCCTGGAATGGGCTGTGTTTTAATATGCATGCCCTACTAAAGCTGTGGTCCCTTCTGGTCATTTGTCAATGGATTCTATCTATATTTACTAATTTACAGATTACTTAGTATTCAGAAAGGATTAAACATTAGAAAGTAAGATGATATAGGTAAGATACTCTATTAAAGGGATGATAAAATGTGTAAGGGAATTCAACAGGGCCCAAAGTTATGTATAATATTTAAGTGAATTTTTGCATTTTAGGCAAGGGGGATGGTGGTTTATTGACATTGGGTTTTCATTAAGGAGTTCATTGAATTGAAGGTTTTAAGAGTAGAGGTAGTATATATATGGCTTATATAGTTGTCAATGTTGTGGTTTTTTTTAAACAATAATAGAATTTTAAGATTGACTTATTGTAAAATGTTTTATTACAAAATATAACAATCACAGAATTTTAAAGAGTATTTTCTAAATTATTTTTTTGGAATAAAGGGGAATATCTTCCTTACCATACTGTACCCGTCACCAAATTACCATTAAGCTAACTATAGCTTCTGGATGAATAGCCCAATCTTGGTTCCATAAGACAGTTGATGTTTATTTCTTGCTAATTAATGTAAAGTCCAATTTATGACAAGGGAATGTGTGCTCTCCTTTTAGGGACTCAGGGTAACTGAAGCTTTTCTTTAATTACCTTGTTCATGACATCTGACTGATAGGGGGGAAAATGGAAGATTTATCAGTAGATATTTTCATTGATTCCAGAAAATGTATATTATATTTTCACTAGATTGTAAGAGCCACCAGAGTTGTTTATTGCTATATTTCTACATTTAGAAATCTTGGTACTTAATAAACAATGAATATACAAGTGACAAATTGACCGTGGATTTTTTTGTACACATCTGTTCGCCCTGTTGGATAGATTATGCCTATTAATTTTGAATTATATGTCAGGTGCTGATAAATACTGTTACCTCTTACTAAATTGAGAAAAAATCTTCTTTGGACTCATGAGATTTTAATTCCATTGGCTTGGTTAAGATGAAGCAAGATTGTTCTGAGGAACACAAGCATCAGATTTACACATGCAAGTGCCATGTTATTTATTTATGAAATAATATTTATGATAACTGGTTATGTGTTAGCATTATTCTTGGCACTAGAGACTTTGAAAAAACAGATATGATGGTAGTTATTCTGGAACTCATGCTTCATGACTAAAATCAGGCAAGGGTAGTAAAATGCGCACTGAGCACATTGAGGCAGCCTGTGCTCAGGAACCAAACTCATACCATGCAGTCAGAGAAATGGCCTTGAAGAAAGAGCACTTAAGTTGAGGTCTGAAGGACATTAAGTCCTTCAAGAGCTTGATCTTTGTTGATACAGTTTTGAGATAACACAAAGGAATCAGTCAGAGATTAAAATATCATCTTTATGAAATCTTATTTTGGAGAATATGTCTTAGACCTGCCTGAGCCAGTTCCGGAACCAGGCCAGCCAACTCATTCCAACATCCTCACTGTTTTCCTATGTCAAGAATTTAGGAAGAAAGCTGGACATGGTAGCCCGCGTCTGTAATCCCAGCGCTGTGAGGCCAGGAATCGCTTGAGTCTGTGGGTTTGAGACTACCCCAGGCAACATAGCGAGACCTCGTCTCTAAAAAATAGCTAGGCATGGTGGCGCACCCAGCTATTTCTTTTTTTTTTTCTAAAAAAAAAAAACAAAAAAAACCAAACAAACAAAAAAAAAACATAGGAAGAGCTAAGAGCTTCTCTGGAAATTAAAGTGTATTCCTAGGCTCCAGGGCTCTTGAGGAAAGGGAAGAATGAACAGAACTTTATTTTGACCACTGTGTCCTTGGAAATAGGTTTCTGTTTTAAAAACCTAGGTGTTTTAAGTACCTAATATAACCAAATTTATCTTTGTTAATTTATAAATCAAATTTATAGTTAGGTAAGATTCCAGTGACTGAAAAGGGAATTAAGATTTTACATGATATCAGGCTTAATATGAGCCCATTCTGAGCAGAAAGCAGATTCTCTTCTATATCTGCTACTGAAGATGGTACAGATGGGAAACACATGCTATTGATATTATTGACAGGCTTTTTTTCTCTCCAGTCTAATCCAACCCCATCTAAACCTAAGCCAGAATTCGTTGATGTACTAAGAAATAAGTTGATTAAGTAAAGTTTTTCTATCTAGTAAAACTAGAAGCTTATCCAATTAAACTATCCCTGAAGAACATGGGTGAAATAAAGACAATTTTAGATAGAAACAATCTAAAAATGTATTATGAAAATATCTCCCATGAAAGGATTTTTTAGTGGGCCAGCTACTTGCAGATATACTGATAATTGATTCTATAAAACAATAATACTTGATTTTAGAAGAAAATAGCTAGAACTGAAATTGGACACTAGTAATATATACTTTGTGACATCAGAGTTTAAGCATTTTAAAACATTACTATTGGCGGAAAAACAAAATATGCTAATTTTTATTATCATTAGATATGACTTATTTTTAGATAAACAAGAATTTTTTAAAAAACATGTTAATCAACTGGTGATGTAATTTTTAGAGATACATACTGAAATAATTCTAAGTGAAAAGATATATATGAGATGGGCTTCAAAATATTTGGAGGTGGGAATATTGGAGATTTGGGTGCAAATATAGATGAAATAGATTTGCCATAAGTTATATATATACTTGTATAACTTATAGTTATATAAGTTATATAAATATATATATATATATATGGACTCTGGGTAAAGGGTATGGGAGTAAGGGGGTTCATTCTGTTGTCCTTTCTACTTATGTTCAAATTTTCAATGATAAAATTATTGTAAAATTATATATACATGTGTAACTGCTATTAATAAATACATCACAAACATACACATACTAATATATTCAAATATAACAAAAGTTTGTACACAGAAACAATACCAGTATTACGCTTGTTTTATTTATATAAACTTTGAGAAAATCATTATTTCAGTGCACTCATTCAAACATTCACTTATTTAGTACACTTTTTAAAACATGTATAGTTTCTACCAAGTACTAAGGAAAGGGCTGGATTTTGAGCTATAGGATGGAAAGGGAATCCATGTATGAGAGCTTATGAGAAAGACAAACAGATCTTCAGGATCTCATCTAGTACTAACAGCAAGAGAGATAAACAAGGGATTATGTGGATCTTGGGAGAGCACCTTATACTGTGTGGATAAGGAGGCTTCCAGAAGAAGGCTTGGGATTTGTGAGAAGAATAAGTAGGGATTAGCCAAGTGAAGAGGTCATTCTGGGCAAGAGGATGAATGTGGATAAAGATGAAAGACAGAGCATTGAGGTGTAAGGAACTAACTAGATGTTGTTTAGTGTTTAGTGGGGGCATGAAGTAAAAAGTTTGTAGAGAAATGAAGTTAATAAGGCCCATGTCACACTTTACATTATATTTTAGAGGTGTGGCTCTTTTTTCTTCCAAACACTGTATTATCAACAGTTTGATGGGGATTGACATAGTTGTATGGTTAGTGCAGCATTTTCTACAGAAAACCTTTGCAAAGCTAACTTCTCTGTGCCTTATTTTCATTAGAATGAGAACAATAATGTCTACCCCAGCATTAAATAAACTCAAACAAAGAATTTAGTATACAAACAACTTGGTATCATCATTCAACATGTGTTTGTTATATACCTACATTCAGCTAGGCCCTGTGAATAAAGTGATGCTATAACAGATACAGTTTCAGTCTTTATGAAGACAATAGTGTAGTAATAAATAGGTGATTAAACAGAAATTAAGAATGTAGTCAAATATGATGTAGCAAATTGAGGAAAGTGATGTAAAGAAAATTATTACTGTTAGAGAATAGAGAAGTGTGTGTGTGTGTGTGTGTGTGTGTGTGTGTATGTGTGTATCTGTGTATAGTGGGGGATAATGGTTGGACCTACTAAGGAGGGTAGAGAAGGAAATCCTCTCTGAGAAATCATATTTAATCAGGTTGGACTAAAAAAAATTGCAACTATGTAGAATAGAAGAAATAGCATTTCAGGCAGCCAGACTGCTATGAGTGTGTCACAGGTCACATTCTCAATGAAGGAAAATATTTTTCTAAAACTGGTGCTAGTTTTTTTCTGTTATTTTCTCTAAATGAAAACAATCTAGCAACTTCTAGGTAAACTCAGTCAAAATGACAGCTTACTTACTCAATTAACCCTAAGTAGAATTCAGGATTCTCAAAAACTAATAAGGATTTTCACTTTGTCATTTTCTCCTGAGATTGTATCTATGCTGAAGTGATTATGTATTGTGATTTATAGACACCAGCTATTTTCTGCTGTTATATGACTTTATCTGCTCTTTGATTCTGAGACTTGATCTGCAAGTCATCCTCTTAGATGGCCATGGTTATGGTGGTCTTTTACCCTCTGAAATCTTTCTTACTCTAAGACCTTCTTTTGTTTAAGTGTCCTAGTTCCCCCATATGAAGGATCACTCTCCCAAGATGTCCAAATTAGACCTTCCTGTCACTTTGACTCATGGATTATTGCCAGCCAAAGTCAATATAAGGTGTTGCAGGCTCATGAAAAACTTGTACCACTTCCTTAACAACCTAGGATAATGAAAATTGCGGTATTACCCTGATTTTGGGTTATGTTCAGAATTAAACTTTTTAATCACATAAACATACAGCCAGGCAAAAGTGTAATTACAGAGTGCCTGTATTTATCTGGTAATTATCTGGTCTTCACAATATGGATCACCACCTTTGAGTTCCCCTCCACTCTCCTTGAAACCCTAGGTCCTATTCCATTCCTTCGTTTAAAATATATACCTTGTCTCACTCATTGAAATTAGAATCCCCATTCTCTGTGAGTACACACTTAAGTTTATCTTTTCCTCCTGCCAATTAGCCTAAGAAGAACCTATAGGAGAAAGGGAAATTTTTTCCTTTACTTCTGCAAGATTTCCTTTATTTCCCTCCATTTTGATATCATTGGTTCAGTGGCATTCTTATCTATAAGCAGATTTTATGTTACCATATCACCTGACACCTCTGTAGTCAGATATTTGCAGACCTCAGCTAGGTCTCATAGTCTTCTGTCTGTACAGCTTTTCCCTACTGCAGAGCATACCTCTATATTATGCCTTTGACTCTTTAGTATTTAACACTGTTCTTAGTACATAATAGGTTGAATGGTATGTCTCCTCAAGATGAGTAAGTTTGACATGTGAGTTATTTTAGCAGTCCATCGCCTTAACCACTCGGCCACCTCATATCTTATATGAGTTATTTTAAGTTGAGGTCATTCAAGGCTCTGCAGAATGAGAAAACTTATCACTCTCTTAACTGCTGAAAAGAATGAAAATTGGGGGTCTTGCCCAGAATTAGGACTATTACCAGAAATAACCTTTCCATCAGACAAACCTAACTATACAGCTTGAAAACTTGTAATTACAGAGCATCTGGTCATCATGAGTCACCCTATCCTCCTCATGTATGTCCTTCTCCTTTCTCTGTGAAGTTGCAGACCCCTAACCCCATCCCTTATTCCCAGATGGTGTATATACCTCATTTTGTCTGACTGTCTTTAAAGCTTTCATCTTAGAGTGGGATTCTCATTGATAGGTATTTAAATGTTTCTCCTGCTAGTCTGTTTGATGTTAATTTATTATTTAATCAGCCAAAAGAACCGGGAAGGGTGGAAGGAAATGTTTCTCCTCCCCATCCTTGTTTTCAGTCAAGCCCAGTCCATTCCCCACATCTCCAAGCCTGGTAACTAATACTCTGTTTTCTGTCACTACAACTTCTTTAGCCTTTTCTAGAATTTTATATAAATGAAATCACACAGTATCTGTTGTATTTGCCTTCTATTGCTTAGTGTATTTTTGATTGATGCAACTAGTTGCGACTATATGTCACAGATTATATAGCCATCTAGTGTTAACAGTCTTAGAGATTGTTTTCACTTTCTGGTTATGATGAATAAAACTACTATTGGTATTCATGCCCAAGTCTTTGTGTGGCCCATTCTTTCTGTTGGGTAATTTCTGTTGGGTAACACCTATTAGTGGAATGTATGGGTTGTAGAGTAAATATGTAGGTAACAGTTTAACAAACTGTTAAACTGTTTCCTACATGAAAGTAGTATTCTATATTTCTACCAATAATATATGAGAGTTCTAGTTTCTCCATGTCTCATTACACTTTACATTGTGTTCTTTTAATCCCCCCCCCCATTTTACTGGCTATCTAATCTACTGATAGATATCTACTGATATCTCTCAGTGGTTTTAATTTATATTTCTCTCTTGACCAATAATGCTAGGAAGTCATCTTGGATGATAATATATGGTAATACTATAGCATACTATAATTCTAATATCATTGGTATATTTTAGTAAGTCTTAATTGGATTGTTGTCCTCTTGGGTTGCAAGAACTATGAATATATATATATATATATATATATATATATGTCATATATACATACTGTGAACATTTTGTTTGAATATATAGCTTTCATTTTCATTTTCTTAAGTGTTTTCAGATAGAAGAAAACTTTAATTTTGATGAACCATAATTTATCATTTTTTAAAATGATTGATGTTTTATCTAAGAAGTCTTTGTCTACCTCAGGGCTGCAAAGATTTTCTTTTAGGCTATAAACTAATTTTTAAAATAAGTTTAAAAAATAAACAATAAATCATTATTATATTACATCTACATTGGTCTAAAATATAATACTGAAATCTACTTCTGAACTGAGTCCTTTAAAAGAGGTGAAATGCTTTGAGCTAGTGTTTAAAAAAGTTAAGTATTATCAAAGATAGTGAGTAAATTTATTCTTAAACACACAGTCCAGTTGAACAGGGTATGAGAACATTTTTTTCAGCATGGGCTAGATTGAACTTCTCTTGCTATGACACTATAAAAACATTTGCATTTTTTCTTTCTCTTTTTATTTTTAAAAATCTGTTGAGTTTCTCAAGATGCCACTTTTTTTGTTTTATGCTCTTCTCCCTTTATATGCTCTTTCAAGTTTGTTCTGTCTTTTTTTCCCACCTTTCCCCTTCTAATATTCCTTTCCTATTTTTATTATGTCATTATATCTTCCACTCTTTGATTTTTCTCTTGTGAACTTGACTTCATGGGACAGCTATAGACTGATAGATTTATTCATTCAGAATTTATAAAAATTTCATTGTGTCTTTTTGCAATGTTTAAAAAATTAATTTATATAGATATAAATTTCATATCTCTGTGATCTCTGGGGTTCACCCCCCCTCCCTGACCGTTCCCACCCTGTCCCCTCTCCTCCAAGTTGTGTACTTCAATTTGGTTGTTGGCTTGTTTTGACTTTTCTTCATGAATTTTTGCTTATTTTCCCCATGTCCCATATAGTAGTGAAACTGTTCGGTTTCTGTATTTTTCTTTTTGACTTGTTTCTGCTAATATGAATTCTTCTAAGTCCATCCATGTTATCATAAAATCGTCCAATTTGTCATTTTTAATTGAGTAATATTCCATTGTATATATATATATATATATATATATATATATATATATATATATATATACCATATTTTTTTAATCCAGTCATCTGTTTTTGGACATTTCGGTTGCTTCCATGTCCCTGCAGTTATAAATAGTGCTGCAATAAACATCCGAGTACAGGTGTCCCTTTGTACTCACATTGAAGTCTCCTTTGGGTAGATTCCCAAGAAAGCAATTGCTGGGTCATATGGTAGTTCCATTTTCATTAATTTGAGGGCCCTCCATACAGCTTTCCATAGAGGTTGGGCCAGTTTACATTCTCATCATCAGTGTAAGAGTGTTCCCTTCTCTCCACATCCTCGCCAGCACTTGTTGTTGCCGTTTTATGGATGTGGGCCATTCTTAATGGTATAAGGTGGTAACTCATTGTGGTTTTGACTTGCATTTCCCTTATTGCTAGTGATGTTAAGCAATTTTTCATGTGCCTGTTGGCCATTTGTATTTTCTCTTTGGAGAAGTTTCTTTTTAGTTTTTCTCCCCCATTTTGTGATTGGGCTTCTTTTTTACAATGTTAAATATGAACTGAATGTTAGGTGAGTTGAATACTTTATTCTTGTTATATAGAGCCAACTTGGTTTTAATTTGAATGTGATCCTAACGTTGATTCTCTCCTGTCATCATTTTTTTCTTTTTGCAACCTGGAGGAATTTTAATACAAAAATGAACAAAATATATTATTTAAGCAAAGTTAGATTTTCTAAGGAAAATAATTATACATTTTTAACTGTTCTAATATGCTTTTCCTAATAAGGAAGTTTTGCTGATGTTTCCTTTCATGGCTATTATAGGCTCTCTCCTAAAGCATCTCAAAAGGCTCATGAACAGCTTAATAAGATGCAAACCTATGGAGACATAGTCCTGTATTTTTTAAACCTGCAAAAATACTTCAATATTTCCCATTTCTTTTCTTAATGAAGTGTAGTCATTAGTTTTCTAATCCCTTCTCCTTTATTCAGTTTTCTAGCCTCATTTGTTTTCAATGTATGCTATTTTCCTCTCCTCACATATTTTATTATCCCCCTCAAAGTTTTTATAGACTGCAGAACAAAAGATTAAGTTTTCAGTGTCTCCTCCCTCCATATTTTTATTTTCATATTTCTTTGTACCATATTTTCACATTCTTTTTCTTATTTCTACCTTCACTTCTGTGCCCTTCCTTAGACCCTATTCAGTAATTTCAAGCAATACTCTGGGGAAAAAAAGAATTCCAGTACTTCAATTATATATTCATTTGAAACATACAATTCTAGACATTTGGAAATAATTACAGCTTAATGCTTCATATTGAAAAAGTTTCTTTGCAATCTATGTCAAATATCCTTAGAGATACTAAAATTATTGAAAATTTTAGTTGATTGAATAATGCTTTTAGATAAGTGTGGACTGGGAAGAATTAGGGGGTGAATGGAGCCAATGTGAATTGCAAATATGAAGATTGGGAATATTTAGAGTGAGATTTAAAACATCTATTTTTTAAAAATTCTAAAGACATCATAGAGCAAATAAATACTAGTGGAATTGGATAGTGAGTTGGAACAGTCTGAGGGTTATAGGCCTAATCTGCCTTTGGTGTTTTCTTTGGAGGATCCAATTTAATGTTTACATGTCACATGAATCACCATTTCATAATGTATCCATGTTCATTTTTTTTTTTTTTTGGTATGAAAAATTATCCCAAGATTCCAAATAAAATAGTTGATGCTACTTAGTGGTGTGTGTGTGTGTGTGTGTGTGTGTGTGTGTGCGCGCGCCTTCTAGTTCATCTAAAACTTTATCAGGTATCTCTAGGGGAGGAGTGCCCAGTTTGAGAAGCTCAGCACCAGAGCAAGGAATTGGGGTATCTATTCCAACTCTCTTACTTTCTATCACTATTATTATCACTGACTGGAAATAAAGGTGCTAGAATGAAGAAGGTAGTGGTAGCCATGGCTATTTCTTTGGCAAGTGGCTATTTCAAATGTAGTGGATTATCTGAATAGAGAGTTGAGCCACCCTGAGTAAGAGCATTTAAAAAGAGAGCCAAAATATATTTAATATTAAATATAATATTTAATACTCAAATATTAAATACTCAAATATTAAATACTCAGATATTAAATATATTTGAGTATTTAAGTCTCAGTTATAGAGACTATGTGAATGATTTATCAAAAAAAATTGACTTATGTGGCATTCTAATTTTCCTATCAGGCACTCTATTATTAAATTGATCATTTACATTAAGAAATAAAAGTCTAGTGACATTATTAGATATTTAAATGAACAGAATAACTCCAGCAGTATTAAAAATTGGACATAATATTGTTGAATATAAAATTTACTGATGAACTAGCACACAAATTAGTAAAGTGCTGTCTTTGACCTATTGCATTGGTTTTTATTGGATTATATTCTTATTTTCGTAGCAGGCTAATCAAAGGGCTTTGGGGTCATTTTCAGGTAACTTGGGCTATTGTTATTCCATCTTATGGACTCTGGCTACCTTGAAGTAGGAAACCCATCTGGGTTTCTTTCTTATTTAACATTTGGAACATTGGTCCTGAAGTTGGAGCTATAAGTAATTTTTTTTCATTTTAAATACTGATACATCTAATACCTTGCTACTCAAAATAAAGTCTATATAGCAACATCTACAATACATGAGCACTTACTAGAAATCTCAGGCCCTAACCTGATTTACTGAATCATAGCCTGCATTTTTTACAAGCTCTCCATTGGATTCATTTGCACATTAGTGTTTTAGATGTATTGGTCTAACATATTTACTTTGCATTTACTTGTTTATTTCTAAATGTCATGATTTCCTGGAAAAGGTTTAATTGGGTGTGTGTACTCACTTGTTTAGTCCATTAGCTCATGACCATGTTTCATCTTCACAACAGATCTTAATGCTGATACTGCAGATGATAGAGTTAAGTAACATATAAGTTATATAATTTGTAAATAGTGAAATTGTTCCTTCTGCTTTTGACTGATTCTAAAGTCTTTTTTTCTGTTCCTATATCATTTTTCCCTTTAAATTATTCTTGAGTGATTGTTTATGAAAGAGAATAAAGTTCATGACAAACTAGAGGTTGCAAAAGGGAATGCTTTTGAGTATGTTAAAATAGGTCATTCAAGTGTTATTTCCAATGGTGTTTCACACTTCCTCTGATGATAAAGCAAAGATGAGAGAGTGAGGCTTCACTGGTCCCTAACTTTTGTATAAGTGGGGGATGTGTAAGGAGTGTATCCTGTCATGCATATACTCCATCCTGCCCATCAGCTGACTTGCATCTTGTGGCTGCTGAGACAGGTCCCATCTGTTCAGCCTCTGTTGAGCCAGGTATGAGGAGGAGTACAGATTGTGTTACATTGAGACTGCCCATATGCTTCCATCTAAACTAGCCCAAGAGCTGTAGAAACTACTCACATTCAACTTATCAAATGACTGAACAAAGTCAATGCCGACATGGCTATTTGAATTCTATATATTTGCCAAAAGAGTATACAATTATGGCCACAAACCATATTTTTAAGAAATATTGTATTTTTTATGATAGTTATATTTTCCAGGGAGAGCAAGTGCACAAGACCCATAACACATTGGAAATGATTCTATCACTCTTTGTTCTTGGATTAAAAAAAATTCAACTGCAAAAATAGAGGATAAAATCCAAAGCAACTGACATTTGTTTTTATTGCGGGAGATCCTGTGAAACTTTTTCTCTAGGAGTAACCCAGATTGACATATTTCAAACTGCATAACATCTGGTGTGAGCTGTTCACATAGCACAAGCATGACTGGGAGAACCACATAGTGCCTTAAAATGGGCAATAGATTAGAATCATGAAATGACTGTGTGGCTTGATCCAGTATTTTTTAGTAGAACTGGATGTATATGGATTGGGGTATAGTTTTCAGTGGGTAAAGGTAGGCGAAGAAGTAAGTTTTTTTGATTGATTTCAGGGCTGTTCACACTTGAAGGGGACTCTGTTGACTCATCGTTTTATAGGACGTGTATCTGTGGATGGAAAACTACAACACCCAGGACTCTTCCTCTATGCTGTCCATTCCTGCTTCCCCTAAAGTGATGACCTTGAAGGCCTTTAAACTTATGACCTTTCAGAGACCAGTTGACTGCTTGGGAAGGGGCCTGATAGCTATGCCCTTCATCTATGCTTCATAGTCACCCTGTTCATTCCTCTTGCTTTCTTTCTGATGTTAGCAGAAAACTGGAAGTTGGGGGAGAGAGGAGAGTTGGAGCCCAAAGACTGATTAACTTAGAGATCCCAAGATCTTTCTGTTCAGAACTAGCTCAACTTGAGGAACGGAGAGTCAGTCTTGAGAGTAATGCTCTTCGCATAAAAAAATAATAAAATAAAAGGACAAACCCATGCTAAATGTCAGTTCAATATCCACAGGGCGAGCAACAGCAGGTAATTAGAAGCAATTAGCTGTCCCCTGCCGGGAAGCTGGGCAATTACCTTTTTTTCTCTTCCTCTTCCGTCTTTCCTTCTCCTGTGAAAGCGGTGAAAGTGTTTTGCTCCCTAAGCAGCAATGTTCGCTGAGCTGGCACAGGAATGAGGGATGAAGTGAGCAGGCTTTCGGTCTCCTCCTCCTGCCGCCGCGCTGGCCGCCGGCGGAGCAGTGCATTGTGGAGGCTGAGCGCGCCGCAGCGGCTGGAGCTGTGGCCACAGGAAGACGCTGCGTGGAGCTGTCCGAGGTGCTGACCGTCCTGACCGGTGACCCTACGAAGCTCTGCACCAGACCCGGGATTTTCCGCCCATCCTCCCTCTGTCTGTCTCTTCTTACCTAAGGGCATAGCGGCTGGAGGAAATCATGGTATTCGCTCCAGGTACACCTGCAGTTTGCATTTTCACCAGGTGTCCAGGCGGGGAGCGGGGAAGAGAAGGGAGAAGACAGGGAGACATGGCCTTTACCTGATAGCTAACTGCGTTTCGGAGTTACTGTCTGTGAGTTAGGGGCTGGCTAGAGAGTGCTTCCGGGCAGTCTCTTCGCTTCTCTCCCTAACCCCACCTCATGTGTCCTCCAACAATCCCCTGGCACCCTTTCGCGACTGCCCTTCTCATCGGGCTCCTTCGTATCCCGTCCAAGCTTAGGCACCTTGGACTGGGACTTTGGCCAAGAGTTCGGGCGCTCAGAGCGACGGATGGTGGAGAGGTGGGGCAGTTTAGTGGGCTTCGGGTTGAGTTGGTGGGAATTGTGTTCACTACCACTTCCCTGCAGAAGTGCAAAGTAACCGGGTTCCCCCGGACCTCCGGAGAGAGAAAGAAATGGGCGTAGTCCAGAAGAATAGGTCGAAAGGCCGAGGAGTAACTTCTGAAAGAATTATTTCTGAAACTCTGACTGGAGGCTGTAGCTCAGAGGCTGTAGCTACTGCAGCGCCACCGGCGGTTGCCGTGTCTGTTTTGGAGCTGGTGGTGAAGGACTTTGGTCTCTTTGCTGTTAACGTGAGTACGAGTTGGCAGGGTTGACTGGCTACTAGCGATCTGCATGTGTGCATTTGAGTTAAGCTGCCAGCCTCCACCTCTCTGCGGAGGACCTCGGTATGTATTTCAGGTGAATTCACAGAGGAGTTAGGGGCCAGTGAGAAAGCATGGTCATTGTTCTTTTTGTTGTTGTTTTGAGACTAGATCTCGCTATTTTTGCCCGTGGAACCGCAGTCTCACGTTGTCTGGGGTACCACGGACTCAAGTAATCCCCAGCCCCAGCTTCCCAGGTAGCTGGGATTACAGGTGCGCGCCACCACACCCAGCTATTTTTTGGGCACTAGGTCTCGCTACGTTGCCCCGAGTGGGACTCGAACCTGGATCCCCGGTCCCCGCCGCGGCTTCCTAGGCTGCCGCTTACAGGCATGCGCCACCGTGCCAGGCCCAAAGCATAGTCATTTTTAAAGCAAGAAGTTGTCTCTAGATTTTTTCCCCCTTAAATTCCAGGCTCTATTTTTGTTAAATACTGTTGTGGAAAAAGATTAAGGAAAACGAGTAGACAGACATAGAACTAACTTTGTTAAGGTTCTTTAACTTGAAAGGTTTGTTTTCATTTGCAGTGACAGTGGACCTCAGATAGATGGGGAGGAAAGCTATGATGTACTTTTCAAAGGGCAGAATTGAGTATAGGCTTCAACAAATTAAATTAACTAAACTTGAGAAGAAGACATCTAAACCACCCTTCATCCCTCCACCCCCCATAAGGAGGCTAGCTGAAGTGACAAGAATGACTTATGACTTTCTATCAGTTCTGACACAGCAGGCTGTGACTCAGAACAATGCCTTAGAGAAAAGTGCTGGAGCCTTTCTGGTACCCATCCCAAATAACTCAAGGGGAGTAACTGTTGGGTACAGTGAAGGACACTCATCAACACCAGCTATGTGAGATTGGAAAACAACAGCTCTTGGTTGCATTTATAAACCACTTAACACTTCACACTGTGCTTTCATGCAATTATCTCATTTGATCTTCAAATTACCCCATGAGGTAAGCAATAGTATTCCTGATTTACCATCCCCAGGGAAGTTGATTCCAGGTAGTCTCACCAGCCTCAGTTGGGATTTTCTGACTTCAGATTGTATTATTCTGTCTCTTTGCTTTTGTGCCTTAGAGACTATTTTCCTGACCAAATACCTTACCAGGTTCCCTCCTCCCCTTGGGGGGGTGGGTGGATGCTTTTTGATCCAAGACCAGATGTTGGATCAGATGTTTTCTAGTCCGAGATCAGATGTAGTCAGAGGAGAGCGTTCTTTCACTTCTGGTGAAGAATGGGGCTGTGTTAGAGTTAGGATTGTGACTAATGTTAACTAGACATTTCCTAAAAGCATGATTATGGGTGAAGGTTTGTATAATGAGCAATGAGGAATTTCTGGAGTGGACCCACTTGGTGTAAGCAGTCTGCTATTTGGACAACATTATACTTTTCCCATTTTTCTTTCAATTAAATTTTGCACTAGCTTTTATCTTATGGGGAAAAGTAGAAGTTATTCATAACTGTTAGAAATGGCATACATTGATTTAGATAGGATACATATCAAAACCTTTGGGGAAACACTTTTTGATCATATCTCCAAGTCTGAGATTCTTTCAGCAATCATAAGTATTTTGGGTCAGTAAGAACAGGGACATAAAAATAGGTCAGCTTACCTTCTCACCTACTGATCATATATCTTCTAACTCACATCGTGTTATTCCCAAATAATCATAACAATGAATTGCTTTTGTGCTCTGCCAGATTTTTAGTATTACAGCCTAATTTCTGGGACTGCTGCTCTTTAAAATCTCTATAATCCAGGGATTGGGATGTTTTGTATTACTTAAGGAAAATACTCCCCCACCCATTTTTCTGAGCAAATCTAACTCTCAAGAAGGGAGGAAATAGAGGAATGTGCTATGATTATTCCAAAACTATAAAAAATGTTACATAATCCCAGGTGAATATAGCAATGAATTTAACCACGAGCTGTTCATATAATTGGGTCAGTGTATACTGTGTGCTTAAAAATCCATTAGAGCTTTTACATTTAACAAAGGGAAGCAAAGAACTCTGAAAGCCAAGTCGAGATTTGCCTCTGTGAATTGGCCTGCCTTTGAATGAGTACACTGCCTGTTTGCTCACCTTATAGGCAAAATGAAAAGTGATAAAAAATTGTATACTTTCAATTTTGAAAATTTGAATTTGGAAGTATGACAGAATAAGGAAGACTGGAATGTGACTTCATATTACCTAAATTATGTTTCATGTTTATAATATAAAATATCCTTTCATTCTTTTGTTTGTTGCTTTATATAGATTATAAATATCAGAGCATAAATTAGGCAGGGGTTTGGAATGGTTTCTTAGTTTACGTTGGGCAGGGAATTCAACTTTGCACTTATCTTCATTACAAATTTTATAATTTTGAAGACTTTTAGTTTCGTGCATACTCCTTTTAAGCTCCTTAAAGGCAAAGGACATGTCTTCTAATTGCCTAAGGATTCAGTTGCCGGAATCCTTTCTTCCCTCTAAAGGATTTTTTCAAAATTAATAAAAATCAAATGAGGACCAAAGTATAAATATGTTAATGTATATATATATAAGTATCATATATCCCAAAATATAGGTTAAACTAAACTGGGGCATATGGCTGACACTAATGGGCAAAGTGAGGCCTGTACTCTCTTTTCCTAAATGGCCTCTTTATTCTTCTTCCCTCCACTTCACACTACTATTGGAATTATCCTATCTAAAGCAATGTGAGAAGATTTAGAAGCATAACATCAGGGCCAAAACAAAGATAGCGACAAACCCCAGTGGAAAAATTATTTTGGCTCCTGTACATAATATTAAACTCACCCACATTGCTTAGTCTGTTGTTAGAGCAGAAGTTTCCATTCAGGAGGGGAAAAGTCCTTGAAGGAGATATCTTGATATTGAGTATGGCACTGCTGGTTTTGTGGGGAAATGTGAAGGCATTCTTACCAATTTGTGCAAAAGTGAAAGTGGAAAAAAAAAGACCACTGGACATTGGTGTTGAAAGTGAAAAAGAACATGAAAATGCCAATATATTTTTTGACCAATTCCAGGAGGAGAGAGTATGCTCACATGACTTTTCAATGTCCTGTTTTCACACAAAGAATTCCAGATTTTGAACAATCAGAATAGAAATTCCTCCTTCTTTGAGGAAGAGCTAATAATGAGCATAAAGTGAGAACAGAAGTGAGAATGGCTCTGAACCATTTCCTTATTCCCCTAATGATTATTATATACTTCAGGGATTAATGTACCTCTTTGTAAACATACTTAATAAGTACTTGATCTGTTTGGATTGTTTTTAAATAAGATATATTGCCAACAAAAAGATTTTTCTTTTGCACACAAATTATGCAAGCTACAAAAACAAGGATTTTATGGGGGGATTATAAATGGTGCAATTATAAGCAATTAGATATCCAAGATTAGATTGAAAGGCATTTACCAACAATAACAGTTAAACAATAGGAGGTAGAGCTAGCAAAAACACTTAAGAAAATATCTTTTTTTTTTTTTTTTTTTTTTTGAGACTAGGTCTTACTATTTTTGCCTGTGGAACCAACCACAGGCTCTCGTTGCCCGGGGTACCACAGACTCAAGCAATCCCCAGCCTCAGCTTCCTAGGTAGCTGGGATGACAGGCGCGTACCACCATGTCCAGCTATTTTTTTTTTTTTGGAACTAGGTCTCGCTACGGCCCCAGGCGGGACTCCAACCGCGATCCCTAGCCCCGCCGCTTCATAGGCTGAAGCTTACAAGCACGAGCCACCGTGCCTGGCCAAAAAAATATCTTATTTGTTGCAAGATAGTTATAGCTTTTATTTATATATACCACTTACTAATTCTTGAGATCAATGAATAAATCACTTATATAGCAGATTGTCTTAATTCTAAATTTTTAATCTGTAACACAATATACGTTCTTCTATTGATGAAGAGATTTTTTTTTACTTTTTTCAATTCATCATTCAAAATTACATATAATTAAATTACCTTGTTTTCAGTGTGCAATTCTGTGAATATTAAGATGTATGGATTTGTGTAGTGACCATAGAATAGTTCCATTGTGCCACTATTTGTATTCAGACATGTCCCTGGACCTCTAAATCCAGGTGATCATTGATTTTTCCTCTCTCTCTCCCTCTCTCTCTCTCTCCATATATATAATAATATATAATAATATATAATATATATATAATATATAATAAAATATATTTATTATATATGTATATATGTATATATATTTCTCTTTCCCAGAAAGTCATATGAATGCAATGAATTGCATGAATGCAATTCAATGATTGTATGAATGCAATCATACAATTTATGTAATTTTTGGAAAGTGTCTTATTTCATTCAGCGTACTTTTGAGATTCTTCCATGTCATTGTGTTTATCTAGAATTCATTCCTTTTTGCTACAACATACTATCCATTGTATTGATACATTACAGGGCAGGGTGAGGGGCACCCTCAGACCCCCAAACCTCCACTAAATGTGTTCCTCCACCTGCTGCATAATAACAAAACGTACTCTGGAGCATAAGACCCTCAATAGAAAAGAACTTTAGTACATCAATGTACTAAATAAGAAGAGGAAGACTATAGTTAAAATAGGTTCATCATGAAGAACCCAGAGTTAGCCATCCCCTCATGGGTAAATGCCTGGCCTAAACAGGGTCACTGAGGCCCAAAAGCTTGCCACAAGTCTAAGGCACTTTCTGATAGAGACCCATAGATAAGGGGCAGAAGGAATCAGGCATGTCTGGAAGGATAAGAGTAAAATCGAAATCAAGATAAAGGCTGCCATTGTCAGCCTCCCCTTGGGTCTCTCCTGTCTCTGTCTCTTTCAACTGTCTCCTTTCCTGTCCCCTAAGTCCCTGTTACAAGTCCAAATCCAAGAAGCCAGCACAGTTTTTTTCTTCATATTTCTCTTTGTTCCAGGTGCCTTCTCAAATTCTTCTTTCTTCATCTCTCTGCTTCTTCCTCTTTTTTCTCCAGTCCTTTTCCAGCTTTACCTCCCTGACCAGCTCCATTATTCCTTGGGTGGACCAGGGAACCTGGAACCTCCCTTTCTGTGGATATTACACTATTGTAGATCTACCTATAATTGTTTATCCCTTTCTCCACTGAAAAACATTTAGATTTTTTTAGTTTTTGTTTATTATAGATAAGCTGTGATAAACATTAGTATGTATGTGTATGTGAGTATGGTTTTTCTTTGTTGCATGGTTTTTCTTTGTTTAGTGTAAATACCCAAGCTTGGGTGGACTATGTCTCATTTTAATTATTTATTTCTTTATTCTCCAGAAGAGCAGTACTATTTCATATTACCACCAACTCTCTATGAAAATCCCAGTTCTTCTGCATCCTTGTCCTTCTCATAGATGCATTATAGTATCCACTATCATTTGAATTTGCATTTCCCTAATGACTAATGATTAGTCTGTCCTATACAGATTTTCTTTGGCAGATCTTTATTCAAATCCTTTGCCCATTTTTGGGGGGAGGTTGAGTTTTAAAGGTTCCTCTGTCCATTGATGAAGGTGGGGTGTTAAAACCCCCCTCCTATGACTATTGTGTTTTTCCCAATGTCTGTTTTTAAATTTATTAATAGTTGCCTTTATATTTTGACGCTCCTTAGTTTGGTCCATATACAATGCTATGTGATGCCTTCCTCATGTATTGATCCTTAATAATTATATAATGTCTTTCCCTGATTCTTGTGATCTTATTTATCTAGAAATATATTTTTCTGGTATAAATATGACATCCCCTGTCTTTTATTTTTTTGTGTCCCATTCACCTGTAGAAATTCCATTCATTTACTTTGAGCCTATTTTTATCTTTGGAGATTATATATGAATCCTGGAACTAGTAAAAAGCTGGGTTTTATTTTCTGATCCAAACAATCACTGTGCTTTTTGATTGATAAGTCCAGTTCATTTATATTTTGGATGATTATTGATATTTGAAGATTTGTGTTGCTGCCATTTTCTCTTTAGTTTTTTGATTCTACTTTTTCATGTTTTTCTCTCTATCTGTGTGAATTTTCATCTCTGATTTAGATTGGAGTATTTTTTTAATATTTCTTGTTAAGTAGATCAAATAAAGACAAACTCCATCTTTTGTTTGTTTAAGAAGGCCATTATCATCACTTCTCAGCCTTTTGGTTAAGATCAAGTGTAGTAAAAAGACCTTTATCTATGGTATCTGAAAGATAGTTTTAGAAGACAGCATGTTCTTGTCTGACCATATTTATTTTTGAGTATTTTGAATTTATCATCCCATTCTTTCCTTCTCTATAGACCTACTGCTGAGAAGTGTAATGTAAGTATACTGTGACTACTTTGTAAATTATCTGCTACCCTTCCCTCAGCTACCTTTAATATTTGTCTTGAATTCTTGGTAGTTTCACTTTTAATCACCTTGATAGCACTTAGATAACTAGGTGTTCTTCTAGTTTTGTGAAGATACACATTTAATTCCTTCCCCAGGCATGGAATTATTATTTTGAATAAGCACTCTGCTCTCCCATCTCTTTCTTGTCCTTTTAGAATACTCATTATTCTCATGGTGACTTTCTTAATGGTGTTGAATAATATTGGAATTGCCTTTTCCTCCCTTCCCTTCCTCCCTCCCTCCCACCATCCCTCCAACCCTCCCCCCTCCCTTCCTCCCTTCTCCCTCCCTCCCCTTCTTCTCCTCTCCCCTCCTTCCCAACTCTTTCCTCCTCCCTTCCCTCCCTTTCCTCCCTGTTTTTTTTCTTTTTTCTTTTTTAAATCTCATTTCTCTCTCTTCTCCTGAGTCCTAAATGAATTACATTCTACAAGGTCACTGATTTAGTGTATGTGACTTCCATAGTTTTCTCTAGATATAATTTATTGAACTTATTACCTTCTGAATTTATGTAACTTTATTATTTAAAGTGTCAATTTATACCTCTTGCTCATGGATTTTATTTCTGAGCTCATATATTTGTCCTTCTATGGCTTTGATTTACTTTTCTGATTTCTCTTATAATGCTTTGAACTGTCTTTTTGAGATTTTCTTTTTTTCCCCTGCCCTCCCACCCCCCGTTTTGAGATTGTCTTTAGTCTCTTGTTCTGTACTACAACAATTCTGTATGCTGAGTTTGCTTTCTAATGAAATACTTAGTGTTTTGAAGGTGGTTAATGTTACTTTTGAATGCCTAAATGTCTTCTGCAATTATTTCATTTTATGATTACTTAGTACCACTGTGAATTAAATATTTCATCATTTAAGATCTTTGTTACAGTTTTAGAAATTGAGTAAGCATACATACTCATATAGAGAAAAAAAGTCATAATATTATCCAACAGAAACCATTGCTCTTATCTTGCCCTTTTACTTTTACTTTTTTGTGCACACATTTGCTTCACAGTCATTGACTCTTTAGGCCCACTCTGGTAACTGAAGAGCCTTTATAAGTAGTTTATATTGTGTGCACTGAAATTATGTTGTAAACAGTATGGAACAAGTAACATCTGGAGAAATAACATCTTTCTTAGGACAAACTTAAATATTTTATTTTTTAAAACTTAGACATTATATTTCAGGAATTTAAGGTAATTTCTTTCTCTTGTATCAGTGCTGAATTATCTTTGCTTTAGACACACCATTCATAGAAATACCTAAGAACACAAGTCTGGGACATAGACCATCTAGAACAAAACTAACCAATACCCCTCATTACCCCATTATCTTTCACAATTCAAATCTCTTTACTTATGGAAGTTGGTTACTCTTTCTGGTTGTAATCTTGAAAATTAAGTTTTCCATGACCATGTCATCTAGCTCATGAATTTTTCACTTTGATATTTATGCTCCTTCAGTATTCAGAATTTGCTCTTATTTTCCTAGTCACACTGGACCTCCCAGAACCCTTTGCTCAAATTGCCTGGGTGTAACCAACTTTGACTGACATCAATATTATATATATATTGACATCAATATTATATATATATATTTTATATATGTATCTAAAGATATATATATCTTTAGAGTAAAAAAGATGTATATATTAGAGCAAAACCAGATAATTCTCATATGCATATTATTTTTTGACATTATTCAATGTCATCTTTTCATGCCATTCAGTTATATTCTAGATGTCATTTTCTAAAAAAGACATGGGAAAAAAGGTAACATTTCCCACGGTTTTACAGATGGCACAGACCCAATGAATTTTAGGTTGCTGAACAAAGATTTGACATGGGAGCTACTTGTTATATACAACATAGAATGTAAATAAATAATAAGCAACAATTTGCATACTAGAATTAGAGACAAAGAAAAAGTCTAGACTGGAGAAAAATCTGTATATGGAACATCTCTTTTTTTCAAGTGAAAATACACATAGTGTTCTTCTCTGAGCCAAATAGAAATGGTTTCTATTTTTTTTTTTCTTGGTTTCTTCATCTTCTTCAGGCTGTTACTTTCAGAGATGGAAAGTGAAAGAATGAACCTGTGGGATTACCAAAAGTTTACCACAAGAAAAAAGTTGCAAAAATTGACATAATTATTTATACTTTTCAAGCCACTTATGTGCCATATACAACATATTTCTTCAGTTGAGAATAGATGGAACTAAGTTAACTAGAGTTTCTCCTCTATGCAACTAGTGAGAATTTTTTAGTTTTTCTGCAGCATTTAAAATAAGAGGTATTGTTGGATGTTTTATTAGCTTGGGTTTGGGGACAAATAGGCCAGGATTTTAAAGAGTTTGTCTCTACTATGTCCATGTTCAGTGGCATTGGGTAAGTTATCCAATATAGCTGATCTGCTCATTTGTAAAATTATCATAATATCTAATTTCCAAAGCGGCAATAAAGAGGAAGATCAACTGCCTGGACCACTGTAGGCTAGACAGTAGCTATTTCTAATGTGATTGTTTTAAAAAGGAATGACTTAAACAATTTTTTTTATATACAGATGTACAGATATGATTTCAAAATTGGACCATTAATCTTGAGGAGTCATACCATGTATCCTATCAATGGAAAAGATTGACTTACTGATTCATTACCTGAGTAAAGGTTATGAAACTTTAAAGAAAAATGCTATGATGAGCTGAATTGATGATAAAGCAGATGTCTGAGTGCATCTTGGGATGAATAAGTTATGAATCATGGAAAGTAGCCGTTTAAAGCTAGCAGCTGCATGCTTGAAAGCAGATGGCCATCTTGCTGATCTGAATAATTTTGATCTTGTCTAAATTTAAAAGCTCAATGATAATTTTCTGATGAGGATATAATGTATTATCATTTTAATATTTAATTATTTACCCACAATACATTTATATTTTGGGATTTGAGGTATTGCCTCACATCCTTGATGCCTTTTTTTTTTCTTTTTGAAACCTTAATTCCCATTCTGTGATCTTATGTCATAACCATGAACACATTCTTAGATACTAATCTTTGAACTTTATCTTTAGTCCTACATGAAAATTCTTAGAATGATAACTCCCCCCCCATTCTTATTTACAAAGAAACTTTTTGGTGAAATAAACACAGTTATTAACTAGGTATTAGGGGAGAGGTTGGAGTTTACCTTCAAAAGCTTTCCTGACTTACTATGAACTGAGTTAATTTGCTGTTCACAATTATTTTGTGATCATCTTCAGCATCTTGGAGGTTCAGTCAGCATCTTAGTTCTCAGTACAAATGTTTACTGGGTAGAGGAACAGATTGTAAGAAATAGTAAGGAGCTACAGTTGTAGAAGACCTACTATGTGTTAGGTGTGTCACATGAATATTTTTTAATTAAGTCATAATCTTATAATAAAATTAATTCCAAATTATAACTATTTTTTTATAATGTGTGACTAAAATGCTATTTAATGTTTGAAATAATCACAGATGACCTATATGTTGAAATGAGTAGACAAAAATGAAATGATCTTTCCATTTTCTTTAAAAATTGCTTTTAGTCTTTTAAAATTATAAATATGTGACCAAAGGGGTACCCAGAGTCCACAAACTGCTTTTTTTTTGTTTTTTTAATTTTTAAATATTTTTATTTTATAATTATCTTACAACATTGGTCATGTTTACATGGTTGTATTGTACTTATTCCCCACTGCACCCTCCCCTACTCCCTCCTTCCCTACTCTGGTCACTCCAACTCCTCTTGCTGCAACCTGTTGGTCTGTGTTTGGCCAACAGAACTTCTCTTTTTTGTTTTCAAACTGTTCCTTTTTTCCCCCTGGTGCAGATTTGCCCTCATGGACAGCAACAGATGAGTCTGCTCGGATCTCCAGGAGTAGCTGAGGCAGATAGGCAGGCCCAGCATGTTGGGAACTTGTAGGGCAGATGTGGTGCGCTTCTCCGGCATCATTTCTGACACCTGTCACCTGTTGTTGGTTCTGCGTCTTCTGGGCTTGGGAATGTAACTCCCAGCTGATGATGGTGAGGTGTTCACTGCAGGGGCAGACTTCCCCAGGTGGTTTGTTGAGCTCCTTTCCTATCTCTTGTTCTGCCATGGGGTCACAGCCCCTCGTGATAGTTTTCTTCCCCCATTGGTTGGCAAAGGAGGGAGCTTCTTAAATGCTGCATGTTGCTGTGGGTCCAGGGTTTGATTCCCCACTGCCGGAGATGATGCAGGCAGGAATCTGTGACAGGTCACCTCAGTTGCTGGTGTCACCTTCCTGTCTCCTTGGTTCCCAGTACCCTGCTTGTCCCACCCAGGTTGTGAGTGCATCCAGGGCTGTTATTACTTCTTCTGCTTTGCGTTATAGCTGCTGCTGGAGAGACTGGATTCTTTATCCCTAATGCAGGTCTATTGAAACCCCCCCCCCGCCCCAGCCCAGTCCACCTGGCAGAGGTGCTCACCCCTGCCCACATGGAGGCAGAGGCCAGCTTCCCCAGCCTGTGATCCCTGAACCTGGAGTCCTGGAGACCCTGAGGTCCTGGTGGACCTCACCCTTACCCTACACCCGCACTAGCAGCCTAGGCCGTGGTGGGGGAGCACTGAAGCCCTTCTCCAAGGGCCTGCCTGGTTCAAAAGGACCTCAGCTCTGGCTCCCACCTTCAGCTAACAAGGATCGCTGGGCGAGGTCTGGAAGGCAGGGCCTACTAATCCCAGCTCCCTTGGGTACCCCACCCCCACCCCCAGACACTGAAAGGGTGAAGAGGTCAGGGTCTCAAACCCCAGGGTCCCTAGACCCTGAGATCCTGAGAGCTTGGTGGTGCAGGATTTACCCTGTCCCCTACAGGGGCTCCCCAGAGGGCCAGACCTTTCGAGGGGGCCTCAGGTCCCACTCCTAGCTCGGCTTGGATCAGGGCTGGACCTAGGAGGTGGGGCCTACAAATCCCCTCTCCCAGTTCTGGACAGGGCCCACAAACTGTTAAGAGTACTAAAAAAGGGTACTTCCATCCACATGCACAAAGTCAAAGAAAACAAAATCAGTATGAAATATTTTTAATAATATTGACACATAGAGAGAATATAGACAAAAAAGATAATCCTAATACTCTCCTCCTCCCCCCACAAATTACCCATTCTCTCATGGGCAAATGCTTCACCGAATAGACTCAGTCCAAAGCAAGGTTACTGAGGGTTCAAAGCTTGCCACATATCTAAGGCACCTGCTGATGGGGTTTCTGCAAGAAAGAGACCCGGCAGGCCCCAGAGAGCTGGGACAGAGGGAAGACCCATAATTCAACATGTGCCATATAAGAGATATACTCTAACAAAGTGACAGAAAGAATGCTTGTGATCATCCAGAAATACACTAAAATTATGAGTGTAATGTCTCTGTTCTGAACACCCCTCATTAGCCATGTGTAATGGGTTTAATTGATATTTAGATAAGAAGCCTCCATGGAATTAATCTTGAGTTGTCAGGCAGAAGTTACTAGTATTTTATCTCCATGGAATTTATTTCTGACATTCATGTGTACTTATTTCTGCCTGTTCAATTCAATTTTTCATTTTTTGTGGGAATAAAAAATGAAGTTATATATTTACTGCAGTACAGTATGTGCAATTTTGATCACTTCTAATCAGGGGATTCAGAATGAAGGTCCCTATAGCCTTTATTGCAACCTGACTCATGCTTCAGAATAGATTATTTCATCACATGATCAGTTCTACTCTACAAGTTGAAAAAATAAGAATGTTTTATCCTAAAAAGAAGGATCAGGAAAACAAAATTTAAAGTTTCATTTGTTTAGCCATTCCTTCTTGTGACTACAGGCCACATCAGTTGGGTAGAACTTTTGGTCATCAGAATGAGACTCGGCAACAAAGAATTACTGAAGTCTCCCCCATCCATTACCTAGGAGGGGAGCAGATCTCAAAGAATATGCAACATGCAGTTTGGCTTGGGGAATAAGGTGGTGATTATCTTAGTGGGAATGGAACTGGGAATATCCAGAACAGCCTTAAATAGGTAAGTGGGAATGGATTATAAACACTTTAGATTATTTTACTTTCATTAAAATTTCATAAGACATTCACTGCCTATGTTCCCTGAGCCAGGTACTCTCTAAAGTGGTAGGCACTGTGTAATGAGATAATCTCAGGCAAAAGGGAGTTGCTGGGTTCCCTGCCCCACCCAAGAAAGGGTGAAGCTGAGTTGGTGAAGGCTGGGGAAAGGAAGGAAGGGGATCAAGCTGAAGATCTGAGGTACCTGGAAAGAGACAAATGAAGAAGCTGTGCTTGATTCTTGGCCTTGGACTGGTTTCAAGGACATGGGGGACATGGAATGAGATACTTGAAAGAGACAACGATGTGGGTGAGAGACCCTTGGGGAGGCTGGCAATAAATGACAGCCTTTTCCTAGACTTGTATTTTGATTTTGCTCCCTTGGTCCCAGGCTTTCCTGCTCCCATTCTGTCACTTTCTTGTGTGTTCCTGCCAGGAAGTGCCTTGGACTTGTGGCAAGATTTGAGTTCTCAGCAGCTAGCTTTGGGTCTGTTTGGCTGGGCATTTACCCACAAGGGGATAGGTACTTAATTGAAAATCATTTTAGCCTGTATTTTTCTCTTTATTGAGCACTCATTGTATTAAAGTTCCTTTCTATTGAAGATCTTATGCAATAGAGTAGGTTTTATTTGATGTGGCAAATGGTAGAAACCATTTAGAGTCTGCAGGTTTGGGGCTATTGGGATATCCTAAGCCTGCCCACTAACACCAGGGCTTTAACATTGAAAAGTACAATAAAGGGTTAGAATTTTCTGCTTAAAAGTAAGGGACATCAACAAGGGTGCAGAAAGGAAAGGGGGATCAAAAGGAAAGTATGGGTCAATTCCATTGTTGAGAAATTAACTTTTTTCCTGAGTCTGACTTTTTTTTTTTGGGGGGGGGGGGATCTGCTTGGGGAATGGCTTAAAGCCATTCTGTAGCAAAAACCCTTTCCTATTCTAGTGTTGCTGGGCCAAGCATGCGGGCCCTGTTTGTGAATGCTCTAGTTAGTGTGTATGTGGGTGGAGGGGGGGAGGGAAGAAACATTTGGGTAGACAGAGAAACAGTCCCTTTTGTCCTTTTATGTATATACATATACATACTTTATAGAGAACAGTGTGAGGATGGTAAACAATATTTGATAACGAAATGGTCTCAGTTACATTATGAGACAATACAGATGTCCTCAAAATAGTTGTTTGTTAAGGAACTGAAAGTCTCTCGGGTGGAGTAGTTGTATTGAATATGGGCCTGAACCTGACCCCTAAAGTTTATCTTTTGCCTGGATCATCTCCCTTTAAGGATCACTCCTACCCCATGGATAGGATGAAGGTATCCCCTGAAGCACAAGTTGATCTGCCTTTTCCTATTTCTCTAAGCATTACTGAGTCAGACTTTTGTTAAAAACTAAGAGGGAACCCAAAGAAAATTAGTAATACATTAAAAGGGTCAGAATTTTTATTTGATCATAGATCTGTTGTTACCGCATTAATAACTTACGCTGTCGCTGGGTGTGGGGGCACATGCATGTAATCCAAATACAGGGAGGCAAGAGGCTCGGGATTTCTTGAGTTTTAGGGTTCGAGACTACCCCGGCCAACATAGCAAGACCTGGCCTCAAAAAAGCAGCTGGGTGTGGTGGCGGGCACCTATAATCCCAGCTACCTGGAAGGCTGAGGTGTGGCTCAGAGGTAATTTTTGTTGCCTACACATTAAAAGCACCTGGGAAGATTTTAAGATCTAAGTTGCTTTGAGTCCAACCCAGAATGGTAATACAAAAACTCGGTAGGGGTGTGCCCTGAACAGAAGTGCTTGTTCAAAGCTCTCCAGGTGGTTGATTGCACATTTGGAACAAAAAACCACTGATGTCAGTTCAAATGCAAAACTCCACAATATGGCAGCTTTCCTGATTCTTTACTCTTCTCAGAACATGGGCATTCAGGTGCTGGTCACTTTTTTTAAATGTTCTAGACACACCATTAAAGTGAATTCAAGAGGTGATTCTAACTCTGCTGCCCGCATGAATCTTTCCACACAGCCCCTTGTTGAAGGAAAACACCTCTTCTGCTCATTGGTAGGACTGGGGGCTTGCCACTGCTTATACACTGGGGATAGTATTCTCTTACTTGTTCCTGGGGAGATCTCAATCACTTAATGATCATAGAAATCATCAAATGAGATTATATACATAGGTAGCAGGAGGATCTGTATATCACTATCTCTCTCTCCCTCCCCATTCCTCTCTTCTCCCCATCCCTCTTTCTTCCTCTTCCTTCTCCTCCTCCTTCCTCTTTTCTTTGTCAAGTTTTTAATTTTCTATTTCATGTTTCCTCAAATCAAGAAAAATTAAAATTTTAAATTATTAGTATGGCTTTTACCATTCATCACCCCCTCTCTCTGGCTGCAATTCCATTTTATATCTCTAACTATGCACAGCAGATGGCAGAAGGGGAGATCATGCCAAAGAGGCCAAGGCAAGACAGGTGCTCTCAGGAACTGGCTGCTGCTCACTCCACCACCCATGTAGTCAAGTGTCTCATCCCCACCAACCTCATTATGCTTGTGTTCCTAGAGTTCAAGATTATTCTTTGACCCTTATCTCCAAATTGCTCACACCTGTAGCAGAACCTGGTTCAAGTTAATTATTTTTTAAGGGAAAGATTCTGTGCCTGACATGCCTAGTGCTTAAAAGACATGCCCCCTGATGGGGGTGCTCAGCATATTTAGGCACAGAGGCTAGTAAAATGGCTGCCAGTTGACTTGACTATGTTTTTTTCTTCCAAAAGAAGGTCTATAATTTTATTCCAACTAGAAACTATAACAAAAGCCAACCCCTTATTTCTGTTTTGGCTCACAATGGAGTTGCCAGCTGCCTTTGTTGGGCTTTCATGTCACTAATGGCTGTTCCTCTTTTTGGACATGGGGAAAATGTCAGTATCTTGAATCAATGATTTGGAAAGCAAAAAACATATAGAAACTTGGAAAGCTTCAAGGTATAATACAACACACACATAAAAACACCTATAATGTCCCCTGATTTGAGATTTTAAAACTTTTGTTTCATCCTACAAAAGGTTTACAGCAATTATGTTTATCTAGGTCTAAGGAAATTCACATGTATTATGTGGTAGTATTATGGTCAGTAAAAGCCTGTTCTTTCCTGAAAAGGGATCAGAGATTTTCATGTTTAGTGTAATTAGAATCTTTCATTAAGCTCTTTATTTTGTATACTACAATATCAACTTGTAGGATTTCAGTGATGAAGTCATTTTTAACCATTGTGGAATTAAACATTTTTCATGAACTGTGACTCAGACAATGTTTAAAGAAGACTTTTCACCAAATAATTTATCTTGCTTCGAAATATCTAATTATGCTATACATTTTAAAACAAAAAGTGTGTCATTTAGATCCTGCCCTTATTTTCTCCCATGATAATTATTATTTTCATTAACAGGACCATGATCTTCACAGTTTTCTATTCTTTAGTGGTATGCTACCTAGGCTCTGACTCCACTTATGAGCTATTTGACTTTGGGTAATTTACATGGCCTGTGTCTGCCACAGTTTTCTTATGTGTAAAACTAATCCCAACCTTTTCCTGGTCATCTAATATTTTGTGATGATCTAAGACAAACTGAGTTGCTTAATAAAATAATGCTATTCATTTTGTTCATGAATTTTCAGTTTGGGAGAGGAGTGGTTGGCAGGGCTAGTTTGTGTCTATTCCACTTGATATTGTTAGTTGTTAGAGTTTTTTTTCCTTAAAATCTATTTTTCTCTCTTCTTAGACTTAGCATGCTCTCTCCCTTTCTTTACCTGTACATCTATTTCTACTCCACTGCTGGGGGCTGAAAACATTCGAAGGTGAATAGTCTACCATAACTGATGGTTGATGCTGGTTGTCAACATCAGTCTTCACTGGATGCTGTTGATTGGAACACTTTTATATGACGTCTCCACATGGCCAGTCTGTGTCTTCTTCCAGCATATTGGTTAGGCTCCTTAGTGAGCTTGCTGAGTTTCCAAGTAGAAAAATCCATGTGGAAGATTCATCACCTGTCCTTAGAAAGTCATGTTCTGTTACGTGGTGCAACTGTACATAGACAATCACAACTGTCTATGTACTTTAAGGGGAAGAAGATTTAGACTCCATGTCTTGAAAGGTAGTGAGGTTCTGAAGAACATGGGGGATGAAAAATATTGCTGTGGTTCTTTTTGGATAACACAATCTTCTACTTAATACAGTCTTCATGAGAATTAAATGAGACAATTCATATATGAAATGTTTAACACAGCTTAGACAATCAATATGAATGTGTTGTTATTCTTGAGCACATACAATATCCTAGAGGCCTCTACAGATTCTTTAGTTAGAAAAGACACTAATTAAAAATAAGGAAATTTAGCAGTGAAGGTAGACTTGATCAGTAAAAGAACTGGAAAAGAGCTGGGACCATGAAACCAAAGTTGTGAGTGCTTATTCCTTAATGTCAAAATATGGGATATGGAAAGTTACAGAGCTAACAGTCATGGGAACAGATCTCTAAATAGTTAATTAAGATAAGTAATGAATGTTCTGTCTTGACAGATACTTGGAATCATTTTAGAAAATAGACCAAATTGTTAAAAGATTGGCTTTTTTCTAATCCATATACTTGTGTTCATTTGCAAAGTTAGCTCAGCAAACAAAAAGGTATTTTGTGATTGATAAGTAAGGATGAATTTTTGCCAAAATTGCTAGTACCATATATTTGGATAATGTATAATTATTAAAATTCAGAATACTTTTCAATATCTCAATTGTGTGAACTAGAAATGTAAAATACATGCCAGTCTTTTACACAGATATAATTGCACCCACTGTAAAATTTCATGTGGTCATACTTATGAATAGTTTAGACTAGCACAGGGCCAAGGGACTGTTGGTAAAATGTTGCTGGGTATAAACTCTAATTGTAGATAGTTAATATAAACAGATTCTAATTCAAGAATACTAATTTCTAGAAGATTATATATATAGTTTGTCATAAAACTATATTGTTTTGCTCAGAAACATGTTCATTGAAATATAGGACTTTTCTTGTTTTTATCTGGATCTGTCCATTAGATGCTGTAGGGGCCTACCAGTGGAGATGGCTCTACAAGTTAGTACACTAATTCTCTGGCCATGTATAACAAGTAGGTTTCAATTTATGTTCCAAGCAGCCAGGTTTCCTGCTTTGCAAAGATCACAGGCATTGGTCTTGGATGATGAATGCTGTCCATCATGGTCTATCAGCTCTCGGGTGGTGTCTGCACAGATAGGCTATTTTATTATCTCTGCTGTAAATGTCTCCCAGTTTTCCTGTGATGACTTTTTCTGTGTATCAAGTTGACCATGTGATGATATCCAAATTTTGGTCAACCCCCAGAGTAGATGTTGCTGGGAAAGGTATTCTTTGGGTGTGATTAACACTTAAATTAGTAGACTTAGAGTTCATCCAATGCCTCTCATAATGTGAGTGGGGCTCATCCAAACAGTGTAAGCCCTAAAGTTCCCCGAGAAAGGAAGAATTCTTCCTTTGGATTCTATGCTTCAATCTCAACCCTTCCTTGAATCTCTGGTCTGGCCATCTGCCCTACAAATTTTGTGGGTTAATTATGTGAGTTTTTTTTTCCTTAAAATCTATTTTTCTCTCTTCTTAGACTTAGCACGCTCTCTCCCTTTCTTTACCTGTACATCTATTTCTACTCTATATTATCTCTGCTTCTTTCTCTGTCTCTTCACCTCCATCCTTACCCTTATCTGTCTTTCCATTTACTATGTACATATGTGCCTGTCCTGTCCATTCATCCATACATCTGTCCTCCCACCCATCCGTCTGTCCGTCCACCCATCCATCCATCCACCCACAACTATCGTTGCACCTTTCTATTTTGCTATTGATTCTATTTCTCTGGAGAACTCTAAATAATGTGGTCACCTGTATGTATCTTATTTAGTCCCTCTTTACCCTTTTTTAATTAAAAAATTGCCTTGTTTGAAGGGATGAGCACCTGTTTATTATCTGTCATACAAACACCCCATTCTGAGGAACTGAAAATTTGGAAGCAGTAACCATAAAGAAAGGTTTTCACTGAGATAAAGACACAAAACATGACAATAGATTTAAAGATAGATAGTATTAAAAAACATAAGATGGAGATTGGTGCTGCAGAGGAATGGGCATGGGTTTTGGAATTGGGTAACTTGGGTGGGAAATGTGATTATTGGCTGTACTGTTTTCAGTGATATACTTTACCTTTCTAAGATCCACCTTTTCTCATCTGTAGAAAAAGAGAAATGATCTCACTTTTTAGTGGGTGTAGATAATGTGGCTGCTCTATAAATGCTGGCTGCTTTGGCTGACTTGTGGATTAAGAAAGACTGAGGGCAATGACAAAATAGAGAGGTGGGTTATATTTATCTTTATTGCCCTTCTGCTCTGATAAAATTTTTCAAGTTTGCCTTTTCCTTTTTTTTTTAAATTCAGTCCTGATTGCAGACTGTTTATTTTCATCAATATTTAAGTGATACACAAGATCACATACTGTTGCCCATTTTTAGTTACAGGGCTTAAGTAAAAATAAAAGTGACAAATTTTGTGGCCACCACAGTAGGGAAGTGATTTTCAGAGTGGGTTGAGGACAGGGAGAGGAAGCAATGGCCAGCTTGTACAAGCTGTCCATCTGTCTGTTTCTAGCAAAAATAATACCATATCCAAGTGCTTGCACAGGTATAGCTGAAGTAACCACAGCATGTGTGCACTGTGCCAGGAATATAGAAAGTGTTAAAGTGTTCAGGAGAGGTTAGCTAGAGATAGTAGGAGCAGCAACTGCACTGGTAGCATTTTATTACAAAGATTGGCATAGAGAATTGCAGATGGGGAGAAAGCACAGAAGCAGGCCATGTAGGAAAATAAATGTGCTGTGTATTCTGGCACCCACTTGCTTTCAGGAAAGTGAGCATGGGATTAGTAAAAAATATTTAACACAGATCAGGACAATATCACAAAACTCAAAACACTGTTATAGAGTTATAATTACTCCTGTATTACTATTACCCCTGTGTTATTATTACCACCTCTGTGGTGGACTCAGTTGTTATAAATGTTGCAGATGCTGTTGCCTGGTGTTTTCTGGTGTTTCTACAAAGTGCATTGCTCTGATGTGGCAGGCTTTTATGGTGGCCTATACAATAGCCTTTTTGCAAACACCATGTGAACACGAGGGGCATCATCATCATCATCATCATCATCATCATCATCATCATCATCATCATCATCATCATCATCATTGGCTCACTTTTGCCTGGGGGGGGGGAAGCCATACTGTCATTTTTTTTTTCTGGAGGAGGACAGGGATAGGGAGGACAAATGCATATTACTGTTGTCGTCTTCCTTCATCAGTGTAGAAGTGTACCAATTTTGTCCTGTTGTCTCTTCCATCCATGTGATTCAGAAAAATGCTGATTAGTCTTAATTATATATGTGGCTCCACTTCTCTTGCCATTGATTGGTTCAGGGGATAAAAAGGGAAGAGAGATAAAAAGTGAAGTCTGTTTTATGTGGAAGTGTCTGGGGAGGGAGGATGACATCTTGTAAAAAATTCTTACCTCCTAAAATCACAGGGAAGAAGTATACTTTCTTTATTTTCCCATTAACTTATTTTTTAATTACATTTATTGAGTATAAATATTTATGTAATTAAATTTAGTTAAATTAATGTAATTTAAATTTACATTAATAATATGCAGCCTTATTTACAATATATTTTATGTTTTGGGATATAGGCTCATATGCCTGCAAACATATGTTATCTGTTATCACATCATGCTTACCACCAAAACCTCAAGAATCTTCCATAATTCACTTTCTGGTAGCCTCAGTTCTGCAGTCAGGTTTCAAGAGTTGTTTTGTCTTGTCTATTCCTTTGATTTGTTTCCCATGAATGAGTCAAATCATCCAGTGTTTGTCTTTCTCTTTCTGGCTTATTGTGCCTGGGATAATCCTCTCCAGTTCCATGCATGTTGCTGCAAATGGCAACCTTTCTATTTTTTTTTTTTAAATAGCTAATGTACATACATATACATTGTGTATATGTACCACATTTTCTTAAATCTTCTCATCTGTTATTGGGCACCTAAGTAATTTTCATAGCTTGGTTATTGTAAGCAGTGCTGGAAGGAACACAGCAGTTTGAGTTAGTGTTTTATTTAATCATCAGATAGATGGATGGCCACCGTGTATTTTGCTTTATGAGGATATCATATCTAGACTTTTTACAAACACCATGTGGACATGAGGGACATCATCATCATCATCATCACCATCATCATCATCAACATCAACATCATCATTATTGGCTCACTTTTGCCTGGGGGGAAAGCCATATTGTCATTTTTTTTTTTTTTCTGGAGGACAGGAGTTGGGAGGACAAATGCATATTACTGTTGTCTTTAAACATTCTGCCTGTCTTGAGTCCTGTGTCTTACTTCTAATGCTGTAATGATATGGATAATAAACTCAGAGTTTCCTTCTCCTCTTTGGTTGGCTGAGAGCATTTTCTTGGCAGTTTTCCTGTGCATACTCTAGGCTGTGGCTTAATCCAACATTTTCTTTGTCTACTCAGTCCCTCTTGCTTTCCTTCTTCCAGAAATTTGTAGACATCTCTCATCACTGCTGTCTAGTGCTCCACTCTCTCTCTTTTCATAGTTGTGGGTTTATTCCTTTTTTAATTTTTATACATTTTAAAGTGTGCAGGCTGAGGTTTGTATCTAGTTTATCATTATAATTGCATTTTTTTGGTGAATGACTCATTTCTATTGGATCTGTTATTAGTTCACAAATCCTATTTACATATTAAGGTAACACCATTATATATATATGCATGCATATGATAGTTTTCCTGATTTAAGGACCTTTAAACATTCTTTTCTTCACCTAATAATAATATTTCATTTTAGTGCAGTAAAATTTATTTCAACCTATATGGTTTCTTTGTTTTTTTACATTTTTTTAGTTTTAAACTATACAGTTTCAGGCTTAAAACGTATATATAAAAGAAAATTAGGATACAACAAGATATCAGTATGCAAATTAGGATATAACAAGATATCAATATGACAAATATTACAAGATTTAAAGCTTTAAGACAACTTGAAATTTGGATACAATAATAGAAGTAACAAATGGGGATGTTCTCCAATATCCTAGTTAGGATATTTTTTTTTTAATAATTAAAACAAATTTTTTTTTGTGGGGAGAAAAGAAGTTACATAGATAGGGATACATATTACAATACCATAATTACTAAATTATAACTATGCAAAATAATATATTATTTACTGATGTGTGATTTAAAAGTTTCAAATTCCACTGGAATGGCAAACAGCAAATCCAGTGTACTGATTATTATTTCTGGGAATGTATAATGGGGCATAGGTTAGAAGAGATATCCACAAAGAATGTCAACAATCTCTGTGGTGATTGTTCTTTTTTTAATTTAATTTAAATTATTTAAATTTTGCATATATATGTGTATTTATATTTATATTACATTATTGCATTATTGTGTACCCTGGGGCTTTCCCATTTTGTTTACACCTGTTAACCATCCTGATCTTTTGAGCCCTTTGTATCACTCCCTCTTTTTCCCCCTCCTCCTCTCTCTCTCCCTTGTTCAGTCCCATTGGTTGTTTTTATTTTTTCTTATTCGTTTATTTGTTTTTCCCTATACCCATCATATAAGTGAGATCATCCTGTATTTCTCTTTTTCTTTTTGGCTTATTTCTGCTAATATGAATCTTTCTAGTTCCATCCATGTTGCTGCGAATGACATGTGTTTGTCCTCCTTGATTGATGCGTAGTATTCCGTTGTGTATATGTACCACATTTTTTTTTTGGTCAATCGTCTGTTTTGGAGCATTTGGTTTGTTTTCTTTCTTTGTTTTTATTTTTAGAACTTTTTCTCCCCAAGATTAAATACATGCTCACCGTATACTTTTTATTTTTCCTTCCTTTCATTCTTTCTTTCTGACTTTAAATGTGTTGAATTTCACTGATCACACTCCTTACTTCACAGCACACTCAGTGGTCCATATCTAGCCTGTGCATTTTATTTTAACCTGTTTTTGTTCTTTCACCCTCCATCCTCAGTGCCATTTCTTAATTTCTCCAATTCTTTGTATATACTCTAGTATATATAGTTTATGTTCCTCATCCAAAAACTTTCACCATTCTTAGTCCAACTGTAGAGATTTAAAAATTTGTTTAAAAACACATATCCAATTTTCTCAGTATGTTTCTCTCCTCACCTAAGCTGCTATCTTTACCAAATTTCAGGCACCAAGCTTTCTTTACTTTCCCACTTACTCATCTGTATATTTTGGTATTAAGATTACATTACTTTAATTATTATAGAACTTAAAAAATGTTTAGGTATGCAGGAGTGAAAAATCACATAAAGTGTCATCTGAGCCTATTTAATGCTTTTCTCATGTTTAATATGGCAGGAAGAAGTGATATTCTTTAATAATGAGAACATCTATGTTTATTAGCACAGGAAATTACTAGTCATAGTCACCTAAACCCAATTATATGCCATATTTTGCAAATGGTGAAAATATTTTGGAAGATGTGACTTAGGAGCAGAAACATACTTACAGATTGAAATATTTCAAGAGAACTTTTTGCTGAGTTCATCTTTCTACTTTTATGAGCCTTAAACTGATCCATATTTTCCCAGACAGCTTTCATGCTTTATGACCTACTTGACTGGCAGATTGACATAAGCATAGAAGAGACAAGTGGTATACAGCAGGTACTGATATAAGTTGAAAATTATTCAATCAATGGGCTAAAATGATGGAAAATAATTCAAATCATTGTGGACAATGTTATATATATATATAAATTTTGTTATCGTTTGACATAATAGAAAAAAATCGGTGACTTTTAACTCAAACTCTTTACTGTCCATTCAAAAGGGATGGCAATTTCCCTTAGCTATTACCACTGGAAATGTATTATTGTATCAACTTATTTTTATGTTATATTCTTGTGATATAAATATTGAGAATTGTCCTTTGTATATAGGATGACACAAATGTACCACACATTATTTGTAAGGGAAGTTCTGTGAATATATTCTAGCATAATGAAATTTTGTTAAGTCACACAGCTTCAACCACACCACCCTTAGGGGATATGCTGAAGAAAACTCACCATGACAAGAGATCTGAATTACTGGAGAAGACTAGGGCCTTCTAATTCATACCTAGAGTGTAGACAGGAGTTTGGTTTTCTCAGCTCTACACAAAACAGTTGAATTGATTGTATTAGGAATAATAAAGTTGGAATCAGATACATGGTTTTTACTTTTCAGAGATAATTATTTTTTCAATGAATGAAAATTTCAATGGTAAATAAGTAAAAAATTGTCATATATCTGCAACCCACCAGTGGCTCTAAATTGTGCTAACACTTCTCCCAATTATAAGCAGGGAATATTCTCAACTTTACTGAATGCAGCCTCTTAAAGGCACATGACCTTGAATTAAGAGTAGATTCTCATATTTTTCATCCTTTTTCACCTTGATTAATTAATTTAGTCCTCCCCTGAGATAACATGATGTCATAAAAAATAATTTCCATGTGCATTTTAAATTTAAATATGTGTTGGCTCATGCCCTAGATTTCCTATACACAGAATATTTTCTATATACCTGGCTATGATATGCATTCAAATGATCTCTTCTATTCATTTAATGGCTAGAATTACAACCCTTCCTCCTCAGTTTTATAAAAAGGAATAATTGTATTATTAGATTTTTAAAATAAACTGGCCAGTACATTATGTGATTCTCATAAGTATACCAGATGGATTCAAAAGATACTGAGTCATATTGTTCAGCCTCTGAGCACACATATTGATAATATTAACTGCCAGCATTTCTTTTTTACCATTTGCAAATGATCTATATTGACTCACCTGTTAATGCTCCAAGAGATTTGGATGTTTCTTCTAAATTTCTTACTTTGTGGGAGCCATTTTAATTCATTCTAGCAACTTTAATCAAGCATTGGAATAATTAGTTTGAAGGCTGTCAAAAACAACATGATTTTAATTTAACATAAGAATTTAAGGCATATATCTAAAAACATCAACTTTTTCATAGAAAAGAACTTCAAATTTGAAGGTATATCTGGCCAATAATGTCTTGGCCTCACAACAAAAATTATCATAGAAGCAGTTTTCATTTTCCCTAAACAAGATTCTTTTTATCCATAAATCCCAGTGCTTTGAAAATTTAATTACAATTAGATAGATAAACCTGGAAATGACATCAATTTCCATAACTCTTGTTGAGACCTAGAAAAAAGTTGATGCTGTAACAGTCAGAAGTTTGAAATTAATGATTAGAACCTCACTGAATAGGAATGATCAATTAAAGTTTCCCAAAGTAGAGTATAGAGTGCAGATTTGGCAGTTAGCTAATTCAGCAGATGGAAAAGGCACACCTGAACTTTGGGACTTAAATCATCTACTTGATTGTTCCCATTAAATAAATAAACTGTGAAATGGTCATTTATGCACTGATTTCTTCATACTCTGTGAGTGTAGATGAGGGTCAGCATTAAATACCAGGGTGGTGCTCTCTGAAACCTGAATCAAAATTGGCTGTGGTCACAGCTAACTGTGTGCATTCCTGAGCTGCATCTTCTACAGTCTTTGCTGCGACTGTTGATCCGAGGCAATCCTTAGGATGCCAGATTTTGAGAACTGAAAACCAATGAGAACATCAGTGACCTGCCTGAAGCCTGTCAATTAGATCTGATCATTCCTGTAACAGATCACCCTCTCTTCTGTTCCCTTTGTTCTTAGCTTCCACACATTGTCCCATGGTTTGGTGAGCCCTTTCTGCTTTAAGCCCCCAGTGGGTACTTATTTTGGTCTTTCTAAAGAGAAACTGATGGGAAAGGTGAATTTTGAACTCATGGCAGAATTTGAAAAGCCCACCACTCAAAATAGAGCATATTCAACTTTTTATAGCATTTGCATATTATAAATGCTATAAATTATAAATGAATCTTCATATTTAGCCAGTGAAATACACCTGAAGGAATTTCTACTGCGAATTGAAGGATGAGTTAATATAGGCTGTTGGAAGCTGTGGGTGAGAAGAAATTAGACACTATAAGATGGAGATATACTCAGTCAGAGACCGAGGCTCAGTAATCATGAACCAAGCCAACTTTATTAGGTCCTGCAAGCTTCTTAAATACCCTGTGAAGGAATGGTTGTAATGTGGTAACAATTAAACAAAAAAGGAAAGTAAAACCGAGGTCTCATGATATGTAGCACATGGGGGTAGGAGGATTCATTATGTAGCAAAAAGAGCCATGGGGACAAATACCTTTATCTTTCAGGGAAATGTCTCTCAGGTGGGTTAATCATTGGAAGATAAGAAATCTGCATTCCATCTTCAGTGTGAAGTTAGATAGGAATGAATGAGGGTGTGCACTTATTCATGGCAGACTTTTTAATCTGTCTTATGGCTTTTCACAACAGGCAAGTTTATTTAAAATTCTTTTTTATTGATTACCATATCTGTATTTATATCATTGTATGCTGCAAGGTTCTCCCACCACCATGTCATCTGTGAACTGTCATCTTGATCTCCTGTCCTCATCCCTCCCCTGATTTCACCCTCCTAACCACTCACTTGCTTTGGGTTTTAGTTCTGCTCTCAGTTTGTTATCCTTAACTTAAAATCAGACTATCTCCTGTGTTTTCTGTGAAATGGGAAATATGGATATTCCTAGTTAATATTCCCAGTGCCTAGCACTTTGCCCGGGGTACCAAGGACTCAAGCAATCCCCAGCCTCAGCTTCCCAGGTAGCTGGGGTTACAGGCGTGCACCACCACACCAGTTATTTTTTAGGATTAGGTCTCGGCTGAAGCTTACAGGTGCATGCCACCGTGCTCAATTCAGTACATATTTGAATGACTCCGTGTATCATTTCTCTCCTCTGGTAGGCCCAGCTCTCCAAGGCAAAGACAGTGGGCAATCAGGAGGGGGCTTGCCTTGATTACTCTGAATCCTTTCACAGGGGATCAGGACACCAGATCTACCTGTTCCAGCCCTCACTTCTTAACTAATGGGATTTCTTTCTAAGAGATGATGATTTCTTTCTAGTAAATAGTGGGACAACGTGATCATGAAACTGCATTAGTTTGATCAGATCCCTAGACTCCTATAGAGGATATAGGCTCGTTAATACTTTTAATATAAATTATTCTCTTACTAGTAATAATTTTTTGTGTGTGAGGTGAAAACTCCTCCTAGATATCCTCAAACCTTGAAGAGCTCCATCTCTTTTTACTATTTCCTTCACTTGCCCATCATTGTTCTTCATTATATGTTAGTCACTGTAACCCCCATCCTAGACCAGGCAGCCATCAGTGCTGGGAGAGAAGTCTGCTCTGGGGGTCTAGTCTGCTTTGTGAAGTTTGTTCTGAGTTTCTGTCCACTATCACTTTTGTGACGTCAATGAGATCATCCACGTCACAGTTCTGTCTGAATCTCACAAACTCTGACTCACCTTTCCATGTAGGGTTGAAATGGCCATTTCTCCCAGTGTTTACTTCCAATGCCTGCCCTATATCCTGTATTTCAGCACCCTCTCTGATAGTGCTTTGTATTCACCAGCAACCACAAAATGAAATGCTTTTGCTTTCTTTTTGCTAATGAAATAATAAGTACATTCTAAAAAAATTCTGGCTTGCTATTGATGTTCCCCTTGTTTCTTCTCAAGATGACTTTATTTGTCCTTTGCAAAATCACACTCTTATTTTCAAAATGATCATATCCTCAGAATCTCCAAATGCTCATATTTTACTTTGAAGGTAAGGATATTGGCCTGCAAATGAAGAGATAAGAATTCTTGTCACAACACAGCATATTACTTTGGCCAAATAATTGTCTTACTTGAACTTTAACATTCATATAGAATGAGACAATGAATAGATTTTTTTCTATATATTTTTGTTCTTTATTTCAAAGACTTCTATTTTCCCCATCTTTACAAACTTTCAGATAAAAGTTTATAAAGCAATAATATTTAAGGCAGAGAAATAAATGCAAATCAAATAGTTTAATGGGAAAGAGTAACTAAACAGAACCCCCCCCCCCCATAGATATTTGCTTTAAAATAAAGGTATCAAGTTTAGGGAAATGACCAGCTTTTTAAAACCAAATTTTGCGACAAATTACTACCCATATCATAATACAGGAATTAATATCACTGTCTCTCATAATTATGTCTGCCACAATTTCTCATAGATTATCATCTGATTAAAGTAAAAAAACGTAAAAGTAAATCGTAAGGATTTCAGAAGATAGTGGTGGAGGACAACCGGATGTGCTTGAATCACGCACCATGAATGAAAAACAAAAGTGATCGATTGACTACATTAAAATAAATAACTTTTGCTCATTGAGAGAATCATAGAATTAAGAAAAAATAAGAACCACAATGAGGGAGAAGATATTTGCTGAAAATATATGGAATTGTGTCTTGAGTGATTTTAAAAAAAATAAGGAAAATGAAAATTTGAGTACAATAGAAAAGTACTCAAATGATTTAAAAGGCTTCAAAGAGGGAAAATTATAATTGTGAAAAGATGCTCAACTTTCTTAGCAGTCTGGGAAATAAAAATTATATCATGAAACATAATTGGAAATATTGAAAATATGACCTTTTTTTAGGTATTGGCTAAGATTTTGAGAAGTGGGGTACTCTTTACTGTTGGAAGTATAAGGTTTTACAATTTCTTTGGAAAAAACTTTTCAATACTCAGTGAACAACTTCTAGGCCTACTTATTCTATACTTCTACTTTAAAGTCTTGGAGTCTCTTGCACATGAATATTAGTAGGCAAGGTCAAGAATATTTGCAGGGAATCATTCACAATAGCTAACAATTAGAATCAAACTGAATGCTATGAGTTGAATGGATTAAACACTTTGATTCACTCATTGAGTGGAATGGCTTATTGCGGTGAAAATGACCAAAATAAAGGTATAGACAATACCATAAATATGTAGTAACATTCATTTAAAAAAATGCAAGGGAGTGAATATGGGCAAATTCAGATTATTTAAATTCAGGAAGGAAGGTATGATTGGAGGGGGATACTAGACCCTAGCCATGCCTATTTCTTATGTGGGGTGATGATTAGATGAACTAATGAATTATGATAGAAGAATTTGTGCCTGAGGTGGTGAAAAAATACAAGCCTCTAGTTATAAATACCCCTAGGTGTTTTTGATCCATTTGGTTTTTGGACCAAATGCTCAGCGTATTAAACCATGAACTTTTTTACTTTGGTTTATTGAAAAATATATCACTCTATAAGTTTAAGACTTGCAACATAACGTTTTGGTTTACATAGTTTATGAAATAATTACCACAGTAATTTCAGCTAAAACACATCTTCTCAGTAGGTACAATAAAAAGAAAAGAGGACCATAAGAAAATTTTCTCATTGTGATGAGAATTCTTGAGATTTACTCCTTTAACAACTTTCTACACAGCATACAACAGTCTTAGCTACAGTCATCATGTGCACATTACATTCCTAATAGTTTTTTTTTTATAACTAGAGGCTTGTATTTTTTCATTGCCTCTCTCCAGTCCCTTCTTCCCATTCTCTGCTTCTATAACCAACATCTGATTTCTTTTCCATGAGTTTTTTTTATTCAGATGCTACGTTCTTTTCCAATGAAATAATATTTGTCTTATTTATGGTCTGCCTTATTTCATTTAATAATTCCCTTCAAGATCCATCCATGTTGCCCACAATGGTAACATTTTCTTCGTTCACTGTTCTGCCACAGCTTCATTATTCATTCCATCTATTGATGAGCACTTAGGTTATTTCCGTATCTTGGCTTTTGTGTATAGAACAGTAATGAACAGGGGGGTACAGATTTCATTTTCTCTTTTCTCAATATAATGAAGAATTTTACTGATCAAAGTATAATCTTGATTTTGTTTTTTTTTAATAAAATTTTACTGACTTACCATTTGTTTGCACTTCTATATAAATTTCAATAGTATTTTTACCTAGGTAGGAGTGACCCAATTAAAGCTCTGTTACCATTCACATTGTTAAATTGATCCTTCTACTAATTCCTCCCACTTGCCTTCCCCTTTGGCTTTGGTAACCACATGATGTTAACAGAGAGGAAGAGTTATTTTGATGTGTTTTGTTAGTTTGTTTGCTTTATATTGCACTTAGAAGTGAAACTGTCCAGTGATTGTTTTTCATTTTGTGACTGATTTTGCTTAGCTTAATCACCTCAAATTCCATCTCTCTCACTACAAAAAGCAAGTTTTTGTCTTCTCTTTTTAAACAGATGAACAGTTTGCCATTGAGTATATAAACAACTTCTATATCTAATCATAAATCAATGAACATTTAGGTTGTCTCCATGTCTGGATTATTGAGAATAATGCTACTATAACTATGGAGTCATGTATATCTTTTCTGATTTGCATTTTATATTTTTTCAGATAAATACGTAGGAATGGTATTTCTATTTTTAGTTTCCTAAAAAGTATGGATATCATTTTCTACAGAAGTTTTTTAACTTTATGTTCCCATCAACAGTGTATCAAAGTTCTCTTTCCTTCATAACCTGACCAACATTTGTTTGCGGTCTTTTTGATATGGACCACTCACACAGGTATGAGATGGCATCTCGTTGTGTTTTGACCTGCATTTCCAAATAATAAATGTTGAGCATGTTCATCATGTTCCTCATGGAGATTTGTATGTCTTCTTTGGAGGAAAGTGTCTGTACAGATCTGCCAAATTTTGTTTGTTTGTTTTTGTTCCTGTTAATTTGTGTGAATTCTTAATGTATTTTGAATATTAACCCCCTTTGGGAAAATTATATGCAAATATCTTCTCCAGTCCCTAGGCTGTTTCTGTATTGGATTCTTTTTCTCAATAGCAATATGATGCAGTCCCATTTGATTGCTTTGCTTTTATTCCTTTGTCTTTGGAGTCAAGTCTCCAAAGAATGTCTGAAAAAAATATTTTGGAATATCTTGCCTGTTTTCTTATGTGTATTTTATTAATATGTATAGATTATAATGTATTTATTAATACATACTTATCAGTATACATTTATTAATACATTTCTTATATGCATTTTATTAATAAAGAGCTATATCTGTCTTTAATGTATTTTGAATTAACTTCTGTATGTTATGCTAAATAGCAATCTACTCATTTTCCTTGACATGCAGCTGTCCAATTTTCCCAGCACCACTTGTTAAGTGGCTTTTCTTTCTCCACTGTATGTTCTTGGCTGTTTTGTCATACATTAACTGTGATTTAAGTGAAGGTTTTTTCTGGCTCTCAATTCTGTCCCATTGGTTTGGATCCCTGCATTTATTCCAATACTGTTATTCCACATTGTTTTAATTCTATTGCGTTGTGGTATTGTTTTAAGTCAGAACATGACCATTTTTCTTCTCCTTTTATTCACATTGTTTTGACCATTCCAGGAATTATGTAGTTTTGTATAAATTTTAGAATTGTTTGTTTCCTTGGGGGAAAAAATATCATTGGAATTTTGACATGTATTGTGTTGACTCAACATCACGTTAGGTAAGATGGCCATTTTAATAGTTTTTGTTCTTCTACTCGTGACATGGAATCAAATATCCTTTTGAGTTAGTGTTTTCATTTCCTCTGAATATATTCCCAGAAGTATCATATGATACTTTTAATCGTAATTTTTTGAGGAATCTCCATCCTGTTTTCTACAGTGACTGTAGCAGTATATGATCTTATCAATTGTGTACAGGGGTTTCTTCATATCTTTACTAATGTTTGTCTCCATTCTATCAGGCAGAGATGAGATTGATTGTGGTTTTCATATGTATTTTGCTAATGATTAGTGATTTTGAACGTTCTTTCTTGTATCTGTTGAGCTTTTGTATGTCTTTTGGGAAAAAATATCTATTTAGATGATTTGCCTATTTTTAAATGGGTTGTTTGGTTTTATGTTACTGAATTCTTTGGTATTTAGCAGATGTATGGTTTGCAAATGTTTTTAGCTATTTTATTGATGGTTTCCCTTGCTGGGCAGAAGATTTTCCATTTGTCATGATCTCATTTGTTTGTTTTTTATTTTGTTGCTTTTATTTAGGTGTCATTTTCAAGAATTCATTACCAAGATTCATATCTTTATTCCTATATTTTCTTTTATAAGTTTCATACATTTGGTCTTACATTTAAATCTTTAATACATTTTGTTAATTTTTGTGAATGGTTTAAGATAGGGGTCCTGTTTTATTCTTTTACATATAACTATTGAGTTCCCTCAGGAGAGGCTGTCTCTTCAGTTCAATTGAATAGTCAATGGAGAACTGGCATGGGAGTTTTAGACACATGACATTAGCCTCCTGTTACATAGATCTAACAAATACTTTCGAAGTCTGGGCTTATTTTCCTTCATTTTTTTTCCTTCTGAATAATAACTAAGAAAAAAAGATATCAAATATACAATTTTACCTTCCACTTCCTTTTCTATTTCCAGCCACCTATTCTCCTTTTCTAATTAACCCCAATACAATACAGGGAGCCAAGATTCTCATGATTATATAAAAAGGTATAATAAAAGAAAAACCACACATGCTAGAATTTTGCCCAAGGGAAATTTATGGTTTAAAGTGTTTGTATTTCTTTGTCCAAGTTGCAGATGAAGTAATAGTGATTTGTCTTCTTATTTCTTTGCTTAAAAACACTAACTAAATGATTGTATGTGTATTGTCTAATTTAAATACAAGAAACCTGAGACTTGTTCAGTTGAACAGAGAAAGGCCTGGAGATGGGATTCAAACTCCACACTTCCAGGATAGACATTTTTCAGCACAGGCTGAAGACTACATTGCTGTGGAGTGCCTGCATATATAGTCACAATCCTACATGAGAATGTGTTGGTTAAAGATGGATTGCATACACTACAGTGGTTCCTACACTCAGACTAGGTCTGTCATAAATGATACCACTAGGTTGGCACAAGTATATTCTAAGATGTTCACATCCTATAATGTAAAATGATCCTTGCCACAGCACACTCTTCAGAATATAAGCTGGCCACTGAGTGGTACACAACTGTGGATAACTATGTGTATGGGGTTCAGGGAATTTATAAACACAAACTGATCTTTCATGACAAAAACTTGCCCAATAAAAACAAAATCCCTGAGAATATTGCTGGAAACTCCCTGAAGGGAGTTTGCTTTTACACTGACTTTTTCTGAAAGAACTTGAAACTAAATGGAGAGAGTTGAAAACTGACACTTAGGCTTCTAGAAACACAAAAGTGGAAAAAATGGAGAAAACCAGGGAGAGAGAAAATGTGAGACATGGACTTGGTGTAAAATCTCAAAAATGGTAATTGACCTAGTTCTACATGACCTGAAAACTGGAGCAGCCTTTCTGACATCTTTACTCTGGTGAGCTTTCTGCCCTGTGTTTCAGGTAGAAGACTTGAGCTGGTGCCCCAGGAAGGTCTTGTTAGCTTTTTCCTCCTTTGCTTGAATAGTCTGATTGCAGCAGAGCAGCAAAATACAGCAGAGGAGGCCAAGAGCAGGAAATTAATGGAAGCAGAGAGGGTGGTAAGTTGGGGGTGGGCAGAGAAAGAAAAAAATGATTGGAAAATGGGAACTGGAGAACCAGGGACAGAATCATTCATTGAACAAATACTAAATGTTCACTAGGAAGTAGGTCCTGGAGCATGAAGCAGAAAGGGGCCCTCGGGACTAGTGCTCCAGTGAGGAAAGATGAGCAGTGAACATGGACTGTGCCTGAATAAGCAGATGGGATGTTTAGGTTCACCATTAATAGCTGTGCCTCTCTCCCTTCCCATTTTGAAAGAAGAGCTGCATATTGATATAAAACTTTTCTTCTCAGTATTAATGTTAGAAAGCTAAATTGTATTGCTGTGAGACATCTAATGCTTAAAATAAGGATCTTAAATTTTGGACAGATAGACTGAAATGCATGTAGGTCCAAAATTTTGTATTTTGTTGTTTAACAGGCACATAATAAAGCTTCATGTCACAGTTCTAAACACTTTATAAATATTAACTCATTTAATCTTCATTATAAGCTGACAAGGGAAATGCTGTTAGTTGTTCAATTAATAGGTGAAGAAATACAATTGCCCAAGTTTCATAATAGTGTTATGAATGGAATGTTTCTATTCTCCAAAAATTCATACATTTAAATCCTACCATGCAAGGTTTCAGTGTTAGGGGTGGAGCTTTGAAAGGTGATAAGATCATGAGGGTAGAATGGTGGTGAATGGGGTTAGTGCCTTTGTGAAAGAGACCTAAGGAAGTGCACTAGATTCTTTAGCATGTGAAGACAGAATGGGAAGCCTATCTTCTCTGGAGCAAGAAGCAGGTTCTCAATAACACCAAATCTGCTGATGCCTTGATCTTAGATTTCAGTCTTTAGAATTGACCTTCATCCCAGTTGCAGTGAGAGCCAACTAAGATTTTGAGCAGGTGTTGACATGTTGAATTTCCCTTTGAAGGTTCTTCTGGCTGCAATTTGAGTCAGGGGAGCAGTGGCGGATCAGTGGAAGGTATACTATAAGAAGGCAATATTTGTTTTTGGGAAAAAAATCCAGTAAATAGGTGAGGGTATGTTTTTTATTTTCAGAAAGGAAAATAGTCTTTGGGCTTCATGAGTAACTTAAAAACTCTGCATTTTTGAAGACAAGGCAACAGTAGAAAGGGGTCATGGAAAGGATTCCAAGATGGGCATGGTGGCATGTACCTGTAATCCCAGCTACCGGGGAGGCTGAGGCTAGGGATCACTTGAGTCCATGGGTTCAAGACCACACCGGGCAACATAATGAGACCTAGTCTCAAAAAAGGATTCCAGCTGAGGGACCAGTGGATGACTACTACTCCCAGGTGTGGGACTTGCCAAGTGGGATCTCCAGTGGGTGACCCAAAACAATGTTGGAGCCATCGTCTTCTACTTTAAAAATCAAGAGAATTATTTCTTTAGCTCACAACACTTGCAATACTCCAAATCTCACAGTATTTTACAGTCCTTAAAACTGTGTGAAATCTTATATATCACATCCTTTTTGAAGGTGAAAATGTGGCCTCTCTTGAGCAAACATCAAATTTAGACACTTAATAAATGCTTCACAAGTGATAATTTAGGAGAGAGTAAAATTCAAGGATAGATGGTGGAAGGCATCTGATGTCTTCACCCTGCCTTGGCCCCTACTCCTATTCCACCACTAGGTATTAGTTTACATCTGCCTGATGTTTCAAAGGACAGCAGTGTCATATTTGTGTCACACATTTTCTCATAGCTCCTGCAACTTTTCAGACATACATGGAAGCTGTGGTGAGTCATCTAAAAGCATTACTAAACTCACAGCCTCTTTTTGTCATTGTGTCATGAGGCTTGTTGGAAGTATTTTGTCATTCCATAAGAATCATCTTCAGAAGGCTGTAGATGTTTAGCCCCCTCAGATTCTTGTTGTATGCTCACACCTGGAGGTAGTAATACCTCCAGGCATAAGGTATTACTATGGAGAATTTTTTTTAGTTAAACTCTACTTGCACTCTCAGATGATTTCTCACAGGTGGTAATTTGATTTCTTCCTGAACAGAGAAATCAAGGTTTTGAGGATTGTGTTGTTCATTTTACTAAGGACAGTGTGAGAGGGTATTTTGTTTTTTAAGGTTTCCTTTAAAAATGATAGATAGAACTAATATCCATTTCTTCCTCTCTGCTTCTCCCCTGCTTTCTGCCTGCCATTTCATTTTTTCTCCTTAGCTCCATCACCCTGCCCTCCTTCTGTTGTCATGATGGATAGGAAAGGAGAGCATGTGGCTAGTTTTGCACAGGAGCTTGAAATCTTTCATTAAATATTTAAAGATCTGGTAATTTGGTCAAGTATATTTCATCTGAATGAGGACAGGAAATCTCTGGACATTTTTTCATGCATTTAAGTACTCTTGGGAAGAAGAATATATAAATGGCTTTGCAGAAGCTTTTGTAACTAAAAAGCACAGTGGGTATGCTGTTATTCTAAGTATGGTAGATGACATGAAACACATCCTGGGTTCATGGATCCAGCTTGTTACCAACACTCACACACTTACAGACTCATATATCTTCTAACATGTTCATGCGTGCATCCACCCACTCACACACACACACGCACACACACACACACACACTATCCATAAATCAGTATGGACAGTGCCCCATTCCCACCCCCATACAGCTGCAACTTTAAAAACTGTCACTAAGGGGCAGCAGAGGCTGCAGGACAGGCAGACAGTGGTGATGCTGGGGAGGTGTCTGCTAACGCTATGAAGGTGAAGGTTTTATATTTGAGTCCAGTATTGTCACTTCTTTTAGTACACAGGCTCAAGTGAACCTACTTTTAAAAATAGCTGACTTCCATGTTTTTAGAGTGGCCATCTGGGCTGTGTGCTCTCAGATACTTTGCCTACTTGCATGTCCCTAGGGAAGGAACACAAGAGTTAGGCCAGTTGGATTTGTTTCAAGGCTCTGAGAAGAAATGATGGCTACTGGATGAATGATGAATACTGAATAATACGAGTCATGATGGAGAAGTGAGCTGTTTAAAGAAGGGCAGAAAACTAGACAATGGTTGTGACAAAATGGCTTGACCCCAACTCTTCTTCCCCACACCCTGTTCTTTAATACAGAAAATGGACAATTGTACAAGGTTTGTGTCAGTTGCTAATCGTAATCCAGCTCTAGACAAATTCTACTGTCTTCTTTGCTGCTGATGACATAAGAAACTGGGCACCTCAGAGAAGTTTGTTTTGTCTTTTGAAATAAAAAGAGGGAATCTAGTTACTTTTGTTTTTTAATCTAGCTAAATTTTACAGAATTTCATGTGGTGGTCAAAGCAGCCTCTTCAAAACAGCCTGAATTCATAACCCAGTCTTGATTGAATTGTTTGTTTCCCAATGTTCAGAAAGTTAACAATGGTATTTTCATAAATTTTATCCTTGCTTCAATATCTTTGAGTGAAAACCTCTATCCATGTGTGTGCTTTCATGACAAAACTCATTTAATATAAGTGAGATTTATTATTTTTTTCTTTATGATTATTGTTTTTGTGTGTCCTGTTTAAGAAATATTTGTCTACTCTCAGATAATAAAATACTCATGTATTCCCCTAAAACTTGACAGTTTTGCTTTTATTTAAGACTAGTTCCTTTGGAGAAATTTAGGTTCACAGCAAAAGTGGAGGGAAGCTACAGATTTCTTATATGTCTTCAACCCCTATGCAAGCATAGCTTCCCCAACAAATAACATTCCCCACCAAAGTGGCGCATTCATGAACTAACATATGGTGATCACACAAATTCCACCATTTACTTTTGAAGTTGTAGACTTCATTGGCTTGGATAAATGGATGCCATGTCTTCCATGTCATATATCCACTCCCCTAAATGTCTTACATGTTCCAGATTGCTGTAGTTTTCAAATACAAACATGAAATCTCTGCAGAAGTTTATTTTTATGTATAGTGTGAGATGGTAAAAGTTCCTTAGTTTTCTGTATAAATGAAGAATTCTTTGGCCTAGAATGGTTGCTTGAAAATAATCTCTTCCCCACTGCTCTACAGTATCATGTTTTCATAAATTCCTAAGTAGAGACCTTTTTCTGAACTCATTCTATTTTCATTTTAGGTTCATTCTATTCTATTGGTCAACTTTTCTATCTCTGTGTCAATCTCATTCTTTATTAATTATCACAATTATCCATTACTGGTATGAATAGTGGCTACATTAGGGACTCCCTTTTGTTTTTGTTTTTCAAAATTTTCTTCCCTCTTTTGACCCAAATCCTCAAATTAGATTTCTAGATTAAATTTGTCTTTTCCTTTTCAAGTTTTATTGACATAATTCCTTATGACTCCTAAAGCAAACACATTGCAGCCTAGGCATAGAGCATAAGTTAAATTCTATCCCAAAGTAATGGAAGAGCTTTTCAAGATAAAAGCTTTCTGGAACACTGTGAGGTGGTAGGTCTGTCCTGCTGTCTGAGGCCAGGGGAAAAAATTCCCTTTCTTTTCCCATTGGCCTTTCCAAATTTCAAGTTCTGCTCCAGGTCCCATATGTTCCCACCTCTCTTATACAACTCTTGTCAGTCATCTCCAGCTACTGTGTAGTGCAGATTTGATGACGCATGGCAGCGTCACTCTCAGGATAAGACCAAGAGCCTCCCATCCTCCAGGACCTGTGCCATCTGGGTGGCCTGCTTTCTGTAGTGTCACCTCCAGACTAACCTGCCCACTTTGAACTTTCAACCTCTCAGCTTGCCTTGGGGTCCATGCAGGGCCCTGATTCTGCATGTGGACTTCCATAGGCTATGAACTCCTGCTTCTTCATCTTCCTTTGATTGGTAAATACCTTGTTAACCTGTAAGTACCCTGTGCAGGCCTTCTTCCATGACCCACTGACTGGGTCTGATTCTCTAATTTTATATTCTTCAATACTTTGGTTCAAAATTATAAACTTGTTTGATTATGTAGAGTAGCACCTGATTCTGCCATTAAATTGTAAAGTTTAAGAAAGCAGGATCAATGTGTGTTTCTTACAAATTTAAAATATTTAACAAAATTTAATCTTTAATAGCTAGGTAGGTGTCATGTTCTTTTGTGAAGGATTGCTTGATCAAATGAAACACTTTGGTCTACTGGCCTATGTTACTCCTCATGGGTGATACGTAGAGGTGCTCAGTAACTATCTGATTTGTCTTACCCTGTTGTATTGGTCATTTTGAGAAAGAACTTGGTCTGGCTATGGGAGCAACTTGACACATTCTACAATGACATGCTAGTCATTGCAGGCAGAATCAAGGTCATTCTTGATGTCTTGTGCTTTACTGGACAGGGTGGTGGCGGTGACTATTTAGTCATCTCTTAAATATGATTAAAGATGTCCTACACCTGTCAGGACCTGTCTTGCCTTCTGTGTGTCAAATCTACTTTTTGGAAACCCTAAAATTCTTATTCTGATTGGGTAAGAATGCCATGGCCTGGTGGTGTGAGCACCAAGCTGAGCCCTCAGAAGCTGTGCATTTCCACCCCAATTCCATCACATAATTTTAACTTGCTTAGGGGAAAAGCAAGGGAGCCAGGATGGCCTCACTAGCAGTTGATGTAGAGAGGAGCGAGGTCCAGCAGCTGGTTCTTCATGGAAAATTCCTGTAGTTACTGAGCTGGAAAATAGACTATCATTCCATTAATAAAGGGGCCAGAATTAGTTTTTGTTCTCTGCATTTCATATGCTAGTCATTGATGAGTGATAACACAGGCTTTATAATCTCAAGTTCTTAGAGAGGAAGAGAAAAAATATGCTGCTGTTTCCCTCTGCAACTCTGGGCACTGGAGAGTGTGTGCAGACAGTGGTGATGGAGCCCTGGCTGCCCTTGAATTAGTTCTTATTCTCTGCATTTCATATGCTAGCCATTAATGAGTGATAACACAGGCTTTATAGTCTCAAGTTCTCAGAGAGGAAGAGAAAAATCTGCAGCTCTGGGCACTGGAGAGTGTATGCAGATAGTGGTGATGGAGCCCTGGCTGTCCTCATGGGGGTTTTGCTAATGTGTGTATTATAGTGATGCATTGGGGAGAGAGACACAGTTTATGATCTGGCCTCTGCCACAATATCTGCACATCAAGGGGAGATCATGTCTCAGATTCTGCCTCAAAATGGGAACAACCACTTTCCCATCTCTCTGGAATATAGTAGAGAGAAATGATACTTAGTTTATGTGGGGGGTGGGTATAATGTAAATTTTTATCGGGAGGTTGTTCTTATAGCCATGAGAAGCATGATCTCTATGTTATAAATAAGAAATTAAGAGTGATTGCATATTGCAGACACAGCCTACTGGGGCAGTTGAGGATGTCATGGGGCTAAGGACAGCATAGCAGGGGGTGGTCTATGGAAGGCTGATCTTGGGCACCAACTGGTTGTCACAGGGAAGATTGGCCACCGTGTGTAGGGTGGGGGGGGGGAGGGCTGAGGGGGAGGCAAGTAATGATTTGAGTCAGAAAGATGCTGAGGACAAATACACTATACTTCAGTGTATTTATATTGGACATTTGGAGTTTCAAGTTTAAAGTTAATGAAATCGATTAATCATCTTTTGTGAAATACCAAGATGATTTTGTAAATGCTAAATAGATGGGAGGACATTTGCACTATGTGAAACAAGGCAATTGGCCACCTACAACATGTAGGTGATTCATAATTCCAAATAAATTTAAAATATAGAAGTAAATGATGCGACTGAGGATTTCTGTGACTGACTCTGTGTTTTGTTGGGTTGTGATTCACTGCTTATATCAGAATCTCCAGCAGGTTTTCTCAGGTACTCTGCTTAGAGATTTCCTATTTAGAATTTACATTGTAGTGAAGGCTCTAGGAGTGGCATTGGGTTATGATACTGGGTGAAACTAACCCTTTGAGTGCCTGTCTGCTTGCATGTGTGCCAAAGCAGGGGCCCAAGTATTTCTTCACTCCTAAAGAGTTGAGTTCTCACCTCATGATCCAACTCTTCTGTTCATACTTGATTGGTCTGGAATGAGCCAAGGGTTCTTACTCCATAGCTGGCTTGCCAAGAAAGTGATGTTTATTTTTTCTTCAAGAGTATGCAGTCTTTCACGTTTCCTCTTGAGAATTTCAAAGAAGATTTGCCAAGAGGTAGGCAAGCAGAACCATAGCTGATGTGCTTTCAGACAGGAGAGAATGTGTTAAATCATCATGAAATGTTACAAGTCATAAATAAGCAGCAACCAGAGTGTGTGCTATGAAGTTGGGAGGCTCTGGAAGAAGGGGTGGGTTGTTAGTTGGTAGCAGCAGATGGAGTGCTGAGACTTTAATGGCAGAGCATGTTCTAGACAATCCAGTTCCAGGAACTGCATTGGATTCTTCCACGTTCTGAATTGTAATGTGAGACTCAGTTCAATATTTCCAGGATGCCTGGTTATGACACACTTATTCCCATAGTAACTGCTTCCCTCTCCACAGAAGTTAAAGTAACAGAAGAACGTAACCTTCTTGCTTGCCAAAGAGCTGAACACACACATGTGTAACTGTGGTTTGCATAGCTGTATTTTGCTTATTTTGTCTGTGAAATGATCCAAGTGCCTTTCCCCTTGTCTTCATTCCTTTCGTTATTTCTCTGCTCCAGCCAGTCACCACTGTTTTTCTCCCACACCCTCCACTGCAGATCAATACTCATGGACCAGAGCAAAGTGATAATGATATAGTAAGGGTTAAACAAACCTTTCCAGTCACAGCTCTTCCAGGTACTGCCTGGCACCTAATATTTGACTTTTCAATCAATTTATCTTTGTAATGGATGACAGAGGACATGATTCTTTGGCTCAGAAGGCCACAGCTAAGTTTAAACTAGATTTTCTTTGTTGTATTATTGAGAAATTTGTGCTTAACTCCTTGCAATTAATTTTCTAGAAACTTCTTTCCCTATCCAAGGACAGAAAAGTAGCTACATTCCCTGTTAACAGGGAAATTTTAGAGTGAATGCATATCTAGTTTGCCTCTTTCCAGGAGCAAACTGAATTTTTGAACTTTTAAAAAATTTGACCACAGACATTGCATTATATTAGACAGTGTTCCCTGAAAGGTAGATTTGAACTAATGAAAACAGATACTCTCCATTTTCAATTGTGTGGAAATAATTTTTAAACATCCTTAATTACTTCTTTTTTTAGCATTAGAATCTCCCTGAATTGTAGTAGGACATACGGCTGCCCAGCTTGCAACTCTTTTCCAGCTTCCTTCATGTAACTCAGTTTACTCCATTAGAATGTGAGTGAAGTGGTGTTTGCGGTTTCTGTGGCAATTCTTTAAATGGAAATTGCTCATCCTCCATTTTTATGTTTGTTTGACTTCCAGTGGGATATTAATTAACAAGTCCACTCATAGAAAATGGCAGATGGAGGTAAAGTCCTCAGATAAACTGGCAGGAGAGCTCACCTGTACACTAGTGTGCCCCAGGTAGTTAAATGACAGAACAATGAATATCTCTTTCTCATGTGAGTAATTCTATGTTTGAGCTCACTTGTTACAGAATTTAACCAATATTGCAAACTTTGCACAGGGAAAGGATATTTTAAGTGCTCCTATGCATCATACGGAGTGTTAAAGATGTACTGAATCACTTAATTCTCTAGCTACTATCCTGAAAAAGACACTATGAACCCATTTTGCAGATGAGAGATTTAAAGAGCTGAGGCAACTCACTCAAGATAACACAGCTATAAGTAGCAGGGCAGACTTGAATTCAGTCTCTAAGTGCTTCAAATCACATACTCTCAAATCCTGTGTGTGTTTCTCTGATTATTACAGTTCACTCTTATTCTACAGACTATTCAAAATATTTTTCTTTTCTTCTTTAAGGGTTTCAGTCTGCTCTATGCTGGAGGTCTGAACTTCTCTGCTCAGTTTGGTAGAGATGGGTCACTCATTTTATCCTGTTATTTTGGGAGAGGGATAAGCACTGTTCTTTTGTTTTGAATAGATTCATCTTCTCTTGGTTGTTAGACTGTAAATACCTCCGGAGATGGTGCTGGTGACACAAATTGCTGAGTAAATGACACTATCATATCAAAAGGGATAAGAGCTGTCTGGTCTTTCAGAATGACTCAATATTTTTTTATATGTTTTTCTCGTGGGTTTATAAGTTTCATTGCTAATTAAGCAATCTGGTGAACTCTTCCATACATTTAAAATATATTTTTAAGTAGCATATGTGAATAGAGGAAACATCTGAACGAATTATTTTGATTAAGAAATAATGTCTATTCTATTATCACTACAAATGTAAGCAGGTAAAATTTGAAATTTTCATTCCACTTTAGTCAATTGTTAGATTCATGATTCTTCTGCCATGTATGTTAGTAATGAGTTTGCTGCAAAATAAAAGGAAAAGTAATAGTGCCTTAAATTAGATTTTTTTTTTCAAGCATGAAAGAGACTTGGAGGTAGAAAATTGAGGACTGGCGTGGTAGCTTCTAGATTGTTAGGATTTCGTGAACTTTCTTTTTATTCTCAAGTCCCTGAAAATTGTTTCATTTTCAAGGTGTTCTTATGATCAGTGCAATGCTAATCCTTGTGTCAGTTGCTGGCAGCAGGGTGGGCAGGGGACAAAAGACTTTAACCTGAAAGTAGTCTTTAAAAAATCTTTTCTACTTTCAGTTCACAAATTTTCACTTCCACCTCATTAGTTAGAATCTAACTATACCTACTTCCATAGCTTTCCAAATACAATCGATGTTTGTCTTGTTTTCAACTATGAAGAAATGGGAAGAATCAATTTTGAGTAAGCTCTCTTGTTTTCTAATTAGAAAATACTCACAAGTCTATATCAGGGTTAGCAAACTATGCCTATGAACTCAGTTTGGATGCAGTTGGATGGTAAATAAAACTTTTGAAAATAAATATTGAAATAAAGTCATATGTATTCATTTATGCATTATTGGTGGTTGATTCCAGGTGAAAATTGTCGCATTGAATAGTTAACAAGATTGTATGATTCATGAGCCTGAAACCCTTTCTATCTGGTCCTCTATAGAAAAAGTTTGACAATGCTGTTCTAGATTTTAGAGGACAGATTCTGACAAATAAGTGTCTTTACTATTTGGGGTGCTGTTGTAGGAGAGGGTTGAGCTAACTAAGGTTCCATAATATATAATTATTTTGCTTCATACCTAATAAGGTTATATTTACTAGGTATATTTTTGACTGCAAGTAACATAAGCCTGACCAATGGTGAATTACATGAAAATGGAGCTTATTTATATCATGTACATAGAAATCCAGAAGTTCACGGCCGAGCACTAGTGTATGTGTTCAGTGATGCAAAATTCCTCTGAACTCCCCCATTGTGCTCTGAATGCTGACTTCCATCTCCCTGCTTATCACATGATGGCATCTTATGTCTAAAGGTCTTATGTCTGCACCCCACATAGGAAGGAGTGGAAGATGCAAAAGGCTGAAGGCCATATGAATGCACCCCTTTCTAAAACCTTTCCCACCGGTTCTCATTGATCAAGATTGTGCTTCATAGTGGTGCTAGTAGGAGAGGATCATGGGAAGTTGAGAATATAATTTAGGAACATTAATGGGGCCAATAAATGGAGACTCTGCTGATAAAGGATGAGACAAGAGTGGCAAGTACACAGGACCATTCTAGCTTGTCCTTACAGTCTTAGCTTCCCCCCACCCCCCACCTTTCCTACCTGCCCTTTATGCCATGGTTACCATAATTCATTTTGATCATTTCCTCTTCCTTTGGCTAGGTGAGAAGCCTGGGCATGAGCCTGAAGAGGTGAAGCTGCAGAATGCCAGTAAGCAGATAGTGCAGAATGCCATCCTGAAAGCCGTGCAGCAGGTCTCCCAGGAGAGTCGACAGAGGAGAGACAGAACCAGAGACCACAGGGGCAGCTTCCAGCTAGGTGTGGGGGAACTGACCAAGAAGCATGAAAAGAAGTAACACGGACCTGACTGTTGTCATTTGCTTGGTTTTTGGCCTTCCTCTTAGTATAGGATGCGTTGCCAATAAAGCAAACCAAAGTGTCACTGGCACCTAGCAGTAGAATGAATTTGCACTAACCCTGGCTGAGAAGCGCTATTTTGAAAAAGTGCATTAGATGATCCTGTCTGAATTAAAGCTGTGCCTCTGAAACCCACGGGGCCAAACAAGACACTGTTACCGCAAATGTAGTTTTGCAGCACAATTTATTTTAAAATTTTTGTTTAGAAGTCTTGGCTTGTTTATTTCCTTTTGCCGTTTATGTCTTCTTTTTGTGCATTTAAACAACAGTCCTTTTTGGCTGAAATACTGAGTGCACTACTATGCTCTTTATAATATTTTTGAAAGATATGGTAAAGGAGTAGAGTTTCAGTTACCTTCATATATGGAATTGAAGACTTTTATCAAGTGGGTTCAGGTCAAATATCATATTACATCAAGGCAGTTTCTAAGACCAGGTCACTCAGGATCTTCCTGAAGTTTAGTTTTACATAACCTTTTAAAAGGAAGAATTTAGTTTTTTAGGAACTCAGTTTTTTTCATCTCGCTTCTCGGAATTGTTTGATAGTTGGGGTTTATTCCATGTGCAGAAATTCTGTAGAAATACTATGGATTTCTTCTTCCATCTCAAGATTAAAATAATCCATCTATATGTGTGAGCTGCCAATGACTCAGTTCTTCAGCAGTCCCATGAAAAGAAGCTAGGACTATAGATTCCATCCTGCATACAGTAGGGTCTGACTAGGGGGTGCAACATCCTTGGAAGGAGCTCTAAGTTTTAGCCAAAAACTGCACTGCCCTCAGACTATACATTTGCACCACTACCTTACTAACAGACATTTTTGTATACATAAATTAGAGTTCACAAATTATACTTGCTTTTATGACATTATGAACCATATTTATCAGGAATGAAGAACACTTAAAATGGAAAATTTTTTCTACTTCCTAATGCATGAAAATACAGCAGTAACAATAAAATGATAGTGTTGTGAGTAGTCACATAGGGGTGTGTGTGTGTGTGTGTGTGTGAAGCCATTTTTTTTGGGGGGCCAGTATCACTTCTGCTCTATTTCCACCTGGGTATACATCTTTCTGGAATGGTTAGAATCCCATTTCTTAAGCTCCACAGCAGGCATTGATTTAGTTCTGTTTACGGCAGAGAGAGAATTTGACCTTTGTTATAAAATTTTGACTTCAGAATATCAATGTCTACATTCGATAACGTTTTAAAAAGCCAAGTATCAACATACAAAGTGTGACAGATATTAAAATGTATTTCTAAAATGCCAAAGTTAGACTTTTCAGATGGATATTATCGGTAACACTAATAAAATGAATGAATGATATGAATGAGTATAAAACATTTCTTATCAGCTCTGTTAGACTATCTCACATGATGTAGAAATGGAATAGATACACAGGTCGACCTGAAAATAAAAAGGCTTTTTGTTCTTGCATCTCTCGTGGTCTTGTGTTCGGTGTGAAGCTGGTTGGATTCTGAACCATAACATGTTGATAAATTGTATTAACGCTAACAGGGTTCCTGTGGGGATTTGAGGGTCTCTTACTGGCCACTCATGGGACCACTGCTGCAGGTGGAGCCTGGAAGGATTGGCCCTGAGGGACGCTCTCATTGTTGCTTCCTATGTATCTCCTGCTGCCTCATAATGAAGAATTGTTCCTGTTCCCACATATGGGCTTTCACGACCTGCTTTCTCATATGCTGCCATTGAGAAACAGGCAAATTCGTAGCTGAGGCCTATACATGCCCACCCTTCCTCACTTAGGGCTCTGCACTGGGCCCCAGAAGCTGCTTGAAGGGATACAAACAGTGAGGGTGGTGGTCATTTTACTGCTGCCACAATGGGTTCCCTGGGGCTGCTGGCAGAGGCTACTGAAGCCCTAACCCCAATATAGATAGTGTATTTGTTCATAAAATTTAGGCATTGCATTAGCTGTGTCTGAAAAACACAGAAGTAAAAGAGGTCTAAACAGGAAGGGTACTTTTATTTTGTTGCAGATTCCAGGTGTGGACCCTGGAGGAGAGAATATATCACCTAGAGGGTGTGTAGAGGATAATTGGAACCTTTGGTTTCTAGGGAAAAGAAAAAAAAGATATAATAAGAAAGGAGCACAGACTTAGGACAAAACTTTTGGGAAGGAAAGAGAGGAAGCAAATTTGGAGAGCTTGGAGGTTTTGGCACCTGGAGGAAAAGGACCCAGAAGCTGAGTCTTCTGGGGCTTTCCCAGCATCGGGCCCTGAAGGGTCAGAAGCCGTGTGAGGGTGGAGGAGAGGTGACCCAGGCGAAGTGCTGAGCCACTGTGCAACCTGGAAAGACCTGAGCTGAACCTCGTATTGGGAGGTCCTCCTCCCAAAGGACAAGGACTTAACTTGGTGATTGCAGACTAAGGTAAATACAACGCAGTTCCCCCGAGGAACAGAAGTGGCGTTCCTTTGTTTGGGGTACTTGTGTGGGTGTGAATGATTAGACTCTTTGCTTTGCCCCTTATTGTAAGTAAACCTGTGTGTTAACCCTTATTGCTGTTTGATCTCTATCTCTGGGCAACTGCTTGCGCACAGGCAGGAGACTCACATTGACAAAAATTAAAAAGGGGGTAATCCCCTAGCCTGGCAACAATACCACTCCATGGTACAGAGCCCCAGGGATCCCATAGGCACTAGTGCTGCAGGCTGGAGGGCGGTCCATTCTGGTGCCTGGATCATGGAGTCAGGTGTGAGCTAGGATCTGATTTGTGCTAAGTGGTCCAATCATCCACAGAATTGAAATGAGTCCAATTGTTAGCAGGTGAGAGGCAGGCAAATTATCTCAAACAGCCTCACAAGGGAAAAGTGGGTCTTTAAACCCACCACTACCAGATTCATCCACCCCCATGTCACAGCAGTTCAAGACCAGGTTAACAGAAACAGGGTCCATTAACAAGAGGATAAGGAACCAAGAGTCCTCAGGGCCACCCAGAGCCCCTGGACACCTCACTCCAGTTCAGTCAACACCAAATCCAGTTTTCCAACAGTTCCCCCCTTGTGAGGGACACTAGTAACCAAGACTACTTTCCAGCGAGCTGCCCTCTCTTCAGGGACTCTCGTAACCAAGTCCAGTTTCCAAAAGCTCAGGGATTATCTTCTTAGCCTGGTCACATGGCACCTCCATGGGGTCTGTTCCTTCCTCCTCCACTACTGCTTGGGCATGTGTGTCCATGTCGAGCTCCTTGCTTGCACTTCCACGAGCGCTCTCATCCTGTGTTCTTCTGGTGCCTGCGCTGTCTTCTCGCACTCCACATACTTTGCCACCACCCTCCTGCCCTGCCCCTGACATCCCCAGGAATGTGCATCAAAGGCCCCAAGCCTGGTGCCTCAAAGAGCTGCTTGTTGCTGGTATGGACCAACAACCCACAAGCTCTGTTGATGGGTGGCTGGTGCTCTGTGTCTGGGTCAACTCTAAGAGCTGTTGATCATTCGGTCCCACCTCCTGGTTCTGAAATTGGGTTGAAAGGGTGGGGGGTCAAAGCCCTCCAACTAACAGTGGGTGATATGGGCCTGTGGTTTGTTAGTTGGAGGAATTTGACCCCCCCTCCTCTTTTGACTCGAATCACTGGTGCATAGCAGTTGCTACTCAAAATGCAGTTTAACAAGGGATTTTATTTATTTTATTTTTTATTTATTTAATTTATTTATTTTTTGAGATGAGGTCTTGCTATTTTTGGCCATGGAACCACAGGCTCCTGTTGCCTGTGATACCACAGACTCAAGCAATCCCCAGCCTCAGCTTCCCAGGTAGCTGGGATTACAGGAGCACATCACCACACCCAGCTGTTTTTTGGAACCAGGTCTCGCTATGTTGTCCTGAGTGGGACTCAAATAACAAGGGATTTTATTAACAAGGGAGTCCAACAGGGAAAATGAAAAGTCCTTAAAGTCCTTAAAGACTGTTATCTTACCCCAGTCACCATTCTCAGTCCCAAAGTTCCCAAAGACACAGTCCAATGATGGTTCCTTTGCCCCTCTGAACCTCAGAGGTAGGCACTTTTGCAAAGTCCAGTCTTTCTCCTGCGTCTTCTCTTTTCTTCTTTTATCTCCAGTGTTCCATGTTGCTCCACTTTTTCAAGGTGCTTCAAACTTCTTCCACAATTGCTGATGCACAAATCAGCTTTCCAAATTGCTGGCCATCTCTAGGTACCAGCTTTCCATATCACCTTGCTACAATGCCATACTCTCCATATTAGCCACTCTGCTAGATACCATGGCTCCTTGCCTCCTCCAGCTCACTCTTCCAGGGGGCTTTTGCCCAGCCTGGTCACTCGGGCTACTATTTACCCACCTGCCATTCTCATCTCCTCTCTCCCAAAAGTTCTCTCTCTCTCCTCTCCCCAAAAGCTCTCTGTTCTCACCAAAAGGTCTCTGTGTTCCCCTAGTCTCTGCTCCTTGCCTTTTTATCTCCCCTACTTTTGGTCCAACTTCCTGTTCCAACTGCTATTTCTGGTAGTTTAACTGCCACATCAAAGGGGGGGAGGGGCTAACTGCCACCGCCCAATGGGGGAGGAGCACCTTATTAAGTGCCACAACCTGGGGTGGGGCGGGGGGCGTAGGGGCACCCAGTTTCAGTACTGTGGCTTCTCTTACTATCTGGTTCATCTTAAACTTCAGACTGTTGCTGTGACAACCTCTCAGCGGTCCAGACTTTAAGCACCTCCAGATGTGGTAAGTTTGATGCTGGCCCCCTGCTTGCTGGGTGCCATGAGCTCCAGGCTCTTGTTGGTAGGATGGCACTATCCTGGATGAGCAGCTTTTGACTGGTACTTCTGGACATGGTGGACACTATCTGGGGTGGGATAGCTGGGCACAGGTGACCTTAAGAAACTCTGCCCTATTTGTTAAATAAATCCCATTGCTGTGTTCCCTGTGTGGTCTTGTGATTGCGTGTGCAGGTAAGAACCCATGGACAGTGAATGACCTGTCCTCTACTGGCCACTGTCCTTTTGATGCTAAGTCCTCCTGTTAGTGGGTGACTCAGCTGGATGGGCAGCTGGGACCCTAGTAGTGACATAGTGTTTATTGTGGTTTCACATACATGTACAACTTCATGATTTTTTATGTTATTAACTAGATGAATGCTACCAAACCAATAGATTCCAGCATCCCAGCTGTGTCCTAGGTCTCTGCCTGTTGATGCCTTCCCAAAGCTAAGCTCTATATAGATTCATTTATTCTTGAACTGCCTATCAGTGAAATCATGCAGTATATACTCTTTTTTTGGACTTCATTCCTTGACATTTTGTGAGATTCACTCATGTTGGTGCAAATGGTAGAAATTTGTTCTTTTTTGATTTATTTTTTATTTTTAAAATTGATTGTAATATATATTACATTATTGTATAACCTGAGGTTCTCCCATCACCTTGTCACCTATGAGTCATCATCTTAATCTTTTGTGCCCATCCCTTCCCCTACACCCATCCCCCTCCCCTGCTCTATGCTTCAGTTCTGTTGACAGTTTATTAGTTTTAAGTTTTACTTGTCCTTTTGTTTGTTTTCCCTATATCCCACATATAAGTGAGACTGTCTGGTATTTCGTTTTTCTTTCTGGTTTAGAAAATTTGTTCTTTTCATTTGTGTATTACAATGTATAAATATACTACTACTACTGATTTATCAATTACAGGATTTCCTCCCTTTTAACTTTTACAAATAAACCTGCTATACATATTCGTATACATATATTTTCAGCAGGTGTATTTGTTACAGTTTAGGGTTCTCTTAGCTTCATGTAAAAACAAGACCATGACAGATACAAGAACTAAAAGCCTTTTGTTTCCAGTTTGATCTGGGATCCATTTCCCGGCACTTGCCAACACAACTGCAGTACCTTGGAGGGAATGGATCTCCATTTTCAGGAGAGTGGGGTTTATATGTTTTTTAGCTTTGGAAAATTTTCACACAAATGTTTTGACATAGTTAAGACCTTGATAACCGAATAACCACCTGGTAGGGCAGTTACATGGTTCTGAGCTCTAGTTTTTTTGAGTCTGTTTGTTTTTATTGTTATGGCTTCATCCTTGACATGTTTTGCATGCTTGACCTCTAAGCTTTGAGCAATAATTTCTTTTGAGGCAAGAGAAATTAAATAAAATATTTATATATAAATTTCACATCATTGTAATCCCAGGGATTTACCCCCATCCACCCTCCCCTCCATTCCCCCCCTTTCCCTCCTGCCCAAAGTTGTGTGCTTCAGTTTGGTGCTTAGCTTGTTTTGACTTTTCCTCATGGCATTTGTTTACTGTTTCACTATATTCCATATATTAGTGAAACAATTTGGTTTCTGTCTTTTTCTTTTTGACTTGTTTCTGCTAATATGATTTCCTCTAAGTACATCCATGTTGTCATAAAATCATCAAATGTGTCATTTTTAATTGATGAGTAATATTCCATCATGTATATATACCACATCTTTTTCATCCAGTCATCTGTTTTGGGGCATTTAGATTGCTTCCATGTCCTTGCGATTATAAATAGTGCTGCAGTAAACATCCAAGCACAGGTGTCCCTTTGTACCCACATTTAGGTCTCTATTGGGTAGATTCCCAAGAGAGCAATTGCTGGGTCAAATGGTAGTTCCATTAATTTGAAGGCCCTCCACACAGCTTTCCATAGTGGTTGGACCAGGTTACATTCCCACCAGCAATGTAGGAGTTTTCCTTTCTCTCCACATCCTCGCCAGCAATTCTTGTTGCCTGTTCTTTGGATGTGGGCCACTCTTACACGTGTAAGGTGGTATCTCATTGTGGTTTTGATTTGCATTTGCCTTATTGCTCATGATGTTGAGCAATTTTTCATGTGCCTGTTGACCATTTGTATTTTCTCTTTGGAGAAGTGTCTTTTAGTTCTTCTCCCCATTTTTTTTTTTTTTTGGCCTGTAATATTTTTATTAATAGAGGTAATCAAGGGAAGTGACCTTGAAGAGATGTGTCCTTGGAGATGAGGGGCAAGAATTTTTTTTTTTTAATGAGGAGCAAACTGATTATAAAGGTTTTTATTTTTTATTTAAATTTAAATTTATTTTTTATTTTTATTTATTTTATTTATTTTATTCATTTTATTGATTTGTCACAATTGTGCATTAATTGACCCCTCCTCCTCCCTCCATATCCCCCTTCCTCCTCCCTCCATATCCCCCCTCTGTATCCCCCCTTCAGTCACTTCTCCCATTTTTCTGCAAATTGTTGTTTGGTTAAGTTGATGTTTAGTTGTTGGTTGTTTGGCCTGTTGTTCTCTTCTGATATAT
>PVHY01005596.1:0-81649 GCA_004024945.1 Uropsilus gracilis | reverse complement strand
AAAGGATTAGAGATTTGCGGGGATTCAGATAATTCCATAATGACGAACTAGGATCAGAATGTAGGGTTCCTACCCACCAGTGATGAGAGATCAACCTGTCCTCCTTTGGACCAGTATTCAGGTCTTAGAAAAAGAGAATTAGCAAGGATGTGGGGGCCTTCTGGTCTCTAAAAAGGGCATGTTCATGTCCTCATCCACGATGTGGTCCAGGTAAGGGGCGACCCCACTGACTCTGTGTCACTTCACCTAGCCCAATGTGGGGGCTTTAAATATTTTGACAAGCACAACCTCATGTTCCTAAAAACCCGTACCCCTGAGCCATGGCCCAGCACTGCCAGGACATTATGTTAATTCGGAGTAAGAGAGACCGGTGACAGCTCCACTGCTGGGGGGTGGGGGGGGGCAGTCCCAGCTGCAGTCCCTGGCAATCCCCAAATGTGTCCATTATCCCCTGGGACATGTGAGTGATGCAGCTGAGCTCTGCATTGTTCTCTTTGCCCTGCTGTGCTCTAGCAAGTTGGCATGCACCTCTCCTTGGTCTTTGAGGGCACATGTGAGGAGCGGGACACAGCTAGAGGGTTTAGCTGAGGGTTTTCCAGGTGATCAGTATTTCTCCGAGGTATCTGTACCATTGCCTTCCTAACTCCTGAAACACCTCTCTTTTGTTCTTTGTGACAGCATCTAAGCAGCTGAGAAAAAAGAATTTTAGCATTTTTCTCTCCCTTCCCCCTCCCCTCCCCCTCCTTCCCTTCCCCTTCCTTTCTCCCTTCCCTTTCCCCATCCCCATCCCCTCCCCCTTCCTTTCTTTCTTCACTGCTGAGAATTCTGGCAGGTTGTATCTTTCAGCAGATTTTACATGCACTGTCCCTTAACATACAGTTTCATAAAGTCATCCCTTCTACAAGACCAGTGCTCTAACCCCTGAGCTATGGAGCCTCCCCTGCAAGTCACCCCCTTCTAGATGCAGTAGAGGACTTCCATGCTGCCAGGGGCATACAGACATGCTTCAGGAGCATGTGCCTGATGCTGCTCCTCTTTCAGGTGGCCTCTGAACTTTGCCACACCACAGGGTTACCCCACGTGACTTGGGTCTCTTATCCTGAGGGTGCTCTTTGGGCACAATGGAGAGGAAAATGCATTGAGCATATTTATGAACTGTGTTTATATATGGACATGTATCTCATGGTTCTAATGTCAGTAAATTCAAGTTCCTATATTATTTTGAGGGACATGTTTTAAAGTGCCAGTATTCTAGAAATGCAAAGTTCTCTTTCAGGAAATGTCTGTATACTTTGCAGATGCTGATGTAAAGGCATCTACCAGAGATGTTCTTTATTGGAAAATATGGTGCAGGAAGAATCATTTTTAACACTCTAGGTGTCATGGGGCTCTCGGGGCTTTGACTTGGGAAGGTCAGCTCTGAACTGTAGGTTATCTTACGGATTTATTTTTATATTTTAAAAATTGAGGAGGGTATTTGCTTGGAGACATTCACACTATTTGACATGTAGCTGCTGTGGAACAAATGGAAATGTTCACGGCAGGGACAGTGGGGCCTCTCCCCTTGGGTTGGCAGCAGGACAAAGGGGGGGACTTCTTGCTCCTGCTCCCTTGACCTCTCTGCAGAGGCACGAAATAGTATTTGCTGTGTGTGGACACAGGCATGAATCCACCAGGGGGTTTGTGTTTCAGGGTATAGCACAGTTTAGTATCTTAGCAAATCAAGAATCAATTATCTGGGAGAATAAGCAGAAGGTTTTTTATGTCTAGGATAAATTAGTTTAAATGCTGAAACCAGTCCTTGTGGATTAAAGAAGCGCTTGGAAGCAGTCGAGTCTATTTTCAAAATGCACTTGACATCAGATACTGAAATGAAATTAATAGATCGGTACATGAATTTCATGTCTTAGGGGAACAAAGGGGCCTATTTTAGGTGGGATTCCAAGGTATTACCCATTTGTATGTAAATGCAGTTGAACTGATAGAATCATAAGGAAAAATATTGTCATGAAACATCTGGTGAGAGGGATGCTATGCACAGATCATTTTTGAGGAGTCTGGCCACTTAAGCTTTATTTTAACATTTTGGCTGAAGATTTGGGTTGAATGCCTCTGTATGATCACTGTAGAGGTGGCAGTTGATGGTAGTGACTGTCTGGGGAAATAATTAAAAAGAGCATTAAAGCAAAGAGAGTTTCAACTGGCCATTCTCCAGACTTTATCCTCCTTTTCCAACACTCTTTAACATCACCTAGACTGTGTTATGCCAGGTGTGCCGAGGTTGTGAATCTCCTTGTATTAAGCCACAGCATAATTTAAAACAATAAAACATCCTAAGATGGCAACTTCCCCTGAAATCCCATGTACCATGAACAGTTTTATCTGTTTCTAAGAGCAGCATTCCTTTACTGGATCTTACACGTAAGGTTGTTTCCAGTAGCTATAATTTGCCATTCCCCCTCACTCCCATGTAAAGTAGTTTTATTGAAACATCATTGGCATACAACACATCGCACTTCACTTAATGTATACAGTTTCTTAATTCTTGGCCTTAATACACCTGTGAAAACACCATCCTGAGCAAGATGATAAAGTATCTGTGTGGAGGAGTATCTTCCTCCACTCCGAGGACATTGATCAGACAAAACTACTTTCTATTCCTCAAAACGAGTTTTCATTTTCTAAAATTTTGAATAAATGCAGCAATGCTATTTGTACCATTTATATTGGTCTTTTTTTTTAAATCACAACTTTATGATTCATCTGTTAAAGCATATGCTAATAGTTCATTTCTTTTTATTGCTAAGTAATAGCCTATTGAGCAGATACCATCTTTTGATTAGCCATTCACTTGTTGATGAACATTTGGTTTGTTTATAGTTTCTAGCCACTATAAATAAAGCTGCTCTAAATGATCTGTCAATTTTAGACCAGCTTGTAGCATATATTTTCAGTTTCTTTATATCTATTGAAGTTTTTAATTTTGATCAATTCTGATTTACCAGTTTGTTAGTTAAAGAGTTATGCTTTGCTGTTGTGTTTAAGCTGACTTTGTATAATCCAGGATCACAAGAAGATTCATGGTTTTTACATTACATTTAGATCTCTGATTTTGTTTCGGTTTTGTATTTGGGGTGAAGTATTTATTCGGTTCATGTTTTTGCATGTAGTTACCGAATTTTCATTTGTTGAAAGTCCATCCTTTCATCCACTGAATTGCTTTGTACCTTTGTTGTAAATCAGTTGTCTACATGCGTGCTGATTTGCAGGCTTTCTATTCTGTTCCATTAACCTATTTTTCTGAATTTATGTTAATACTGAGCTGTCTTGATTATTGTAGTTTTTTAAGTCTGGTTACCAGGCAAAATTAACTCTTCAACTTTATTAGGTTTTTTTTTTAATTATATACTCATCTAGATTCTTCCATTTTTGAAATCACTTTATCAGTTTCTACCCACAGCCCTGTGAGATTTTTTTTCCTGAACTTTCAATAAGTCAGTTTGAGGAGATAAGAAGTTCTTAAGTCTTCAGTGGTTATAATGAAGTTCCAGTTCTAGAAATGGATGAGGGGGAATCATGGGTGAGCTGTGCAATGTGGAAAGACAGGGATAGCATTGTCCCCCAAGAGGTGCTAATGGATGGGGGGGGGGGGTGACCTTTCCTGGAAGGCCAACTGGAATGAATAGCCATAAAGGAGCACATGCTTTGTCAAAAAAAAAAAAAATCTTTCAGAAGCTGCCCAACAAATGACTCCATGGGTGGTTCTAGAGCAGCTCAAGTAATGACTTCAAGTTTAAGTCCAAGGGAGCTGGAGCACTTCTGGGAAGAAGCACAGGGCCAATCACTCAGGCTTAGCCTAGAGGGGTCATCGAGGATGGGGGAAGCATGACCAGAAAAGCCCACTTCCTGCACTGCAAATGTTCATTCTAATGAAGCAGAAGATCCGAGGCCAGGGAGGGCTGTGATGCAGGGAACACATAGGCAGGGTGGCTGCCTGCTTCCCTACCTGCCAGTTGCAGCAGGCTTCTTGCTACGAATCAATGAAGGTTTGTTGTAAAGGAAAGTCCATTTTGGGACTAGACAAGTAATGCTGAGCCAGCCCGGGGTGCTTTCGTTCCTTCGGGGATATTTGATCATCTGTAGAGATGTTTTCATCGCCACAGTGGGTGGGTGTGTTCTCATGGTGAGTAGAGGCTGGGAACGCTGCTCCCTGTCCTAGTGTGCACAGGGCCGCACCTCGTCCACCAGCAAAGGCAGGAGTGCCAGCGTCATGGAGTCTTGGTCTAGGAAGGGAGAGAGAGATGAGTGCAGGACTCATATGCTGCTCTGACATTTCCCGTGGGCTTCATCAGGAGAATATCAGTTCCCGGTGTCGTGGATGTGGGGAACGACACTAAATGTTCAGGATGGTGGGAATCTTCATGGGTGTGTTTCTAGAAGATGCCTAAAAGGATTCTCAAATACGGCTCTTGTTAAATGGCTAGTTTAACAAAAGAGTGCCTTGATTTAAATCAATGCAGGGAAAGTGGAATGTTGGAATTAATTTGCTTATGAAGAAAATGGTTCTCTGGACATGGCGTTGTCCATAGCTGACTTTATTGATTAGAATACTTATGATTGCAAGGGGTCATACTCACAGCAACTGAAATATTAAGAAAAATGTAGCAGGTCATATAACTATCAACGTAGACTTTAGTGCAGTTCTTGATACTGAAGCTCAGCGTTGACAGAAGAATGTAGTTTCTTCTCCATCCTACTGCAGGCTTCTATTCTAGCTTCTCCACGGCTACCAGGAGTCCCCAGGTTTCCTTTACTCTTATTCAGTCTCATGAGGAAAGGACTTTCTCTTTGAAAGTCATGTGTCCATACATAAATAGGGTCATCTTTTAGCATTACTCTCGTTTGTTTATTCCTGTGATGTTCAGTACCATTGCCACCTTGGCTACTAAACTCGTAGAATGGGGCAATAGTCCAAATTATGGTATGAAAATGGAATGTAAAATAGCTCACTCATATATTTTATATGTTATATTGATGGTATTTTTAGATCTCTTGGGTTCGATAAAATATCTAATTTTAAAATACTTGGATCTTTCTTTAAAAATTCTTCATGTGACGACTAGAAAATTTAAATGGATTTCAATGACTCCATAATGTATTTCTGCTAGACAAAGTAGGTGTAGCTCATTCAAGAGTCCCTGTAAGTGGAGGCAATCCTACCTAACCCCCCAGGTTCATCATGACTAATATATCAGGAGAGAAATGTCCAGGATATTGGGCAAGCAATTTCAAACAAATGTTGTAGTGACAGGTCATAGCAGAGATGAGAATGTTTACTTACTATTTTTTTTTTTAATTTCTGGAAGTACTGCTATTCCACTAACACTAATAAAAGCTAGTAATTTTTTTGGAGTTGACTTTTGAATGCTAGACATGAATATGCTGAAACTAACAAATGAAATTGCCTGAAAATAGATGAAGAGTAAGTAGGAAACCCCATCACCCCTTCCAGCCTCCTCTCCACTCACAAGCCCTGGTAACCACTGTCAGGCTGACCTATACCCCTCCATCCCTTGCTTCCTGCACGTGTAAGTAAGTCATTGCATTGTTTTGTTGCACTTTGACTGGTTTTAAGAATGGAGTGAGAACACTCATTCTTCGATTTGCTTGTCTTACCTTCTCAGTCTTCTAAGTCAGCATGTAAAGATTTATCTCAGACATGCAAATAATTACAAAATATTTTATCTTATAGGTAAATTGCATTTTTTAATCATTTCCTTAATTTCGGACATTCATGTGATTTCCAGCATCACTTTCCCCTCTGTCCCACAGCAAGCGATGATGCAATAATTATCTTTGTATATACATCCTTACGTACTGGTCCTTTTTTTTCCTATAGGATAGATTCCCAGAAGTGGAATTGCTTGGTCAAACGGTATGTGTATTTTCAATTTTACAAGCTATTTCTAGATTATTTCCTCCAAAAGAACACCTTTGCACATGAGGTTCGCCATTTCCTACACTCTCACCAGCATTGAATGCCATTGCACTTTTCAATCCCTGCCAGTCTTATTAACTATGAGCATTACTTTAGTTTGCATTTCCTTTACCACCATTGCTGTTACGTGTATTTTCTTGTTTATTGTCCTTTTAAAATTTTATTCTTCATCCCATAATGACTTTCGCTTCTCATTTTCTTTCTAATAGTGTTTTTCTTTTACATTTTCTGGGAACTGTGATGTTCTAGAAATGTTAATCGTTCCTTAATATGGATGCAAATGTACCTGTACAGTTTTCGTCTTTGTGCATGTCTTTTGCCAGATGAAGATTGTTAATTATTATTCAAACAAATATGTTGTCCTTTTCTCTATTACTTTTGAGTTATGTCTTGTTTGTTCAACCAAGGTCATGCGTATATACTCCCTGAAATTTTCTCCCTAATTTTTTAAACATTAAAATTTTAAGAAAACAAAAAACAAAAACCCCAAAACCACATTAAAATTCTACTCTTAATATTCAGTTTTATGTGTGATGTGAAGTGGTGCCATCACCACTCTGTGGGAAATGCAGGAACCTTCTAGTGAGTTGTAGTGTCTGGTAAGTTCTTTGCTGGCCTCCGTGTTCTCCAGGGTTGTTCTTAGTCATTTATTATTTTCATATTGTTCAGGTCAAATTAAATGTGAAAACATACATTTGGGAAATGTTAACTTATTTTGACCAGGATAGTTCATGACTCGGTGGTAAACAGAGCCAAAGATTTCTTCTGGTGGGCTCTTTAATTGATGTTGCTAACTGGGAAATTTTCCCTGATGAACTGTCAAAGGGTGATTTCTTCTGTGAATTTAAGTTTTGTAAAATTGATTTTACTTTGTCTTTGTGTAAAAATTGTGCCATTATTAGATTCAAAATGGGGATAGAGGCTTGACATATTTTGATCTGCTCAAAAATAAAGGTGAAAATTACTAAAAATTTTGGTGACTCTGTTTATGCATCAAACCATGAAGTATGCATGTATGTGGATTGGCTTAAGGATATGTAAGTAAAATATGTAAAATATGATGACAACCAAAGTGTTTAATAGACCGTGTATTTTGGGATCTTTCAGGATTTAGTTGTAAAATATAAAAAAAGTTGAAAATTATGTCAACTTAGAAATTATCACGCTTGATGCTGGGCATGGTGGCGCATGCCTGTAAGCGACAGCCTATAGAGTCATAGCAGGATCTGGGGATTGTGGTAAGAGTTCCGCCTGGAGCAACACAGTGAGACATGGTCCCAAAAAATAGCTGGACATGGTGGCTTGTGCCTGTAATCCCAGCTACCTTGGAAGCTGAGGCTGGGGATCGCTTGAGTTCATGGTACCCTGGGCAACATGAGCCTGCGGTTCCATGGGTAATAATAGCAATACCTAGTCTAAAAAAAAAAATCACACTTGAAATTTTGGGTTGTCTGATATTTTTATGTATTTTTGACAGATTTTTAACTTTTAATTTAATATGACATTAACTTAAATGTATTTGCCAATGTTCTTTATTTTTGAAAACTTTAGTTGTTATAATATTAAGGTAATGAATGCCTTTATATTTTTCTAAAGGCATTTGAAATATTGGATATAAGCATTAATACTGGGATTAAAAGCAATGGTAACTTTGTCTCACAAACAATGAACACATACACAAATGAACTTTGAGTCTATATTTTGCTTATAAAAGTTAAGGGACATTGCCATATAGATTATATTCATATTTATTTGGTTAATTAGAAAAAACATCTTGCTCTATAGCCAAGAATAAAATAGCAAAGTAAGTATTACGTTGTGGTTATTATTTAATAACATGCTTGTAAGATTAATATCATTCTACAATTTTGACATGTCTGTAAACAATAAAAATGATTAATTTAGAAAAATGCGGAGAATTGATTGATATTTAATGAATTATGTATTTTTGAAGCAACATTGGTTTACAATTCTGTGTATGATTCAGAGGTATGGATTTGCACCTCTTCAGATAAATTTTATCTTGCTGCACCCCAAAGGGGATATTAAATTATTTATATCAAGAATAAAAAAGAATTTAGGGAAGTCAGAGTGAAACTTAAACTTTCTGTATGATTTGCAGCCTTTCATAAATGAAACCAAATGTAGTTATTATGCTCTCTTCTAAAGAAGGTAATGAGCAGTTCCCTCCTCTCCCCCCAATGCCAGTAGAAAGTCATATTATAGACACTCCTGAACCCTAATTTTGGTTTCTAATATAAGGCTCCACTAAAGAGCTTCAGGGCTCTTTCAGGAACTCTACATATCAGGGTATGTGTTGGTTCGATGACTTTTTTTTTTTTTTTTTTTTTGCTAAAGAGCAATAATACCTTCAACAGTGTGTGCAGCTTAAGTTATAGAGACAGATGAATTGAATTGAAGGAATTTCTGCTTCCAGTAGTGACAGTCTAAAAGACAAAGAGGAGATGTTGTGATTATAAGCAGCTGGAAAAAATTGAGCCCACCAAAATATGAATCAAGTATATATATATATGTCTCATCAGTAAAATTATAAAAAATGCGTTTACATGATTTGTCCTTAAAGGTGACAAATGGTGTATATAGTGCTAAATTTTTCTAAATAGGCCCTGTTTTTATCAGCTCACATCGTGTTTCCTGTTCTAAAGTTTTATCATTAGAATTGACAGTATTGGTAATCATAATATAAAAAGATAGAATTAGAATATTTTAAATATAATTGTGTCTGTATGTGTACATTCTGTGTTATCTGTGTTAACCATGAGGGGATTTTTTTTTTTTTTATACTGTCCAAGATTGAAGCCTTTTATTTGCTCTGGGACTACCCAACTCTAAAGATTTTGGAAAATAGAATTGTTTCAATTAGAATAGAGACCCTCTCTGTTTTGGTAAAAGAAATTTTGAAATGCCATCTGTCACCTGTGGTGAGTGTGACTGTAAGAATTATAGGTAGTAAACAGTGATTTATTTCTGATTCCTGAAAACTCCAGTTACTGCAAGGTACCTAGATACAAAGATACCACTGTGATGATAGACCTTCAAGCGATAAATTGAGGACATATAAACACTGCAATAACTAAAAAATAATATAGAACTTGAGGATTGAGGAAGAAAATTACCCAAGTCAGCAGCGTGGATAAAAGGAATCATGTACATTGACTGCAATAAATCTGCTTAGTTTATGTTAAGCCCTTTCACCTAACAGAGATATTAAGCACACAGGGACATCATCTCTTGCTGGCCAAAAAGCAAGGCTCTAAATGTATTTCAGAGAGTGTGTTCAAAGCGGTTTTTCCCTTAAAGCTAAGGATATCACTTCTGGACCTAATGAGAAAAGATCAACTTGAACCCACCTTCCTTTATAAGGATTCTTCATCTAGATCAAACTGAAATAAAGCAACCTTATAGGGTATTTTTATGTGTCCTTTTTATTGAAAAGATATTACAACTAAAAATTAAAACCAAACCAAGATAAATATTTGGCACACCACATCCTTAAAACGTGTAGGGGTTGCCTTTCTCTGGGCCAGGTAAAATGATTCTGCTGTACTTAGTCCTAGACTCATTAATGTGATTCTCTTGTTCTTGTTAAAATGTTGCTTTCATTTACAATTGCTTTTATGTGTTTGGCACTATCTTAAATTGTTTCACATAAAAGACCACTAACTTCTCAGCTATATTTTGCCTCAACTATCACTAAACGATGTGAAGTTCCCTCCATGTCAGGATAGAGAAAAATATTGATACAGCAGTCCCAATTCAAGTTCAAGTGAGAAACTTCTGCTTTAAGTGGTTCTGCCAAAAGGCAAAGTGTAGTATCACCAGAGATGTTCTGAAGACCTACCCCTGTTTCCCAGCTCCCTGGGAAATGATAAATCTGCCCTAGTCATGGCCTAAGGGCTTGTCTTTGCAGCTGTCCGGTCTTCTGGCCATTAAGACCCATGTTGTGACTGCTCCGTTTATTCCAATGAGGCCACTGCATAGTAGCCAATGACCCTTACTCTCTGTGCCTTGAAGAGGAATAGCTGCCTCTTTGGGGTAACCTATTGTGAAATGGTGTCATGTTCCACCAGCTGCATTTAGCTTCCAGGTTAATATTGTCAAAGAACTACTTTTTCAAATGCATATTGAATTTAACCTCCAGGTATTCTCACTCTTTTTGTATCTTTTTTTCTGTTGCCATTTCTAGCATTCAAATTCTAGTGAATGAAACATTTGCTAAAAAAAAAAAAAAAAAAAAAAAAAAAAAAAAAAAAAAAAACAGTCGTTGATCCCTTTTTACAGAGGATCTGTTCAAGTCCACTTTGCCATCTCTTTAAAGATTGAATTGAAATGTCTGAATAGAAGACTTCAAAACCAGCTCTGTCAAAGGGATAGTATTTTAAATATAATTGCAGGTGTAGAAAGCATTTCTCCCTAATGCCATTCTGCGATGAGGGGCATTTTGTAAGAAAGAGTAGAATATTCCCAGGAAGGTGGGTTTCTCAGTTCTTCAATTTGGAGGAGCGCATGCAGCCCAACCTTCAATTTATCTGACCAGGTCTTCACCGCATCTGTGAAGGCCCCTTCATTTTCATCTTCTTAGACCCCCAACCATGGAGCACAAGTTCACATGTGTAGAGACAGTGTGAGTGAACAAATACTTTCTTTTACATGGTGCTTTCAGAAGGCTCCTTTTATCTCCTGGATGGTGAGGCTCCTTGGATGTCTGAACAATGAGGAAATCTGAGCAAGCTATTTCTACATCAGAACCCTGGGAGCTGAAGGCACTTTGAAGTGGATTGCACCCCATTGAGGGCCACGATAAAAAGTGGGGTTTTTCATAGTCCTTGCATTGATGTTTGCAAAACCAGATGGCTTTGTAAAATGAGCCCAAAAGCAGTACAGCTGATTAAAAGAAATGCCAGGGAGTTGAAGGCTTTCGTACCCAATACAAGCCTGGCAGAAAAGAATTGTTCTCTTGGGGTACATTAATACTGGGGCATCTCAGTCTGCCATCTTTAGGGGTCAGCCTGTGGCAATTGTGACAGATGTTTGCAGCAGGAACCTGAAATATAAAGAAAAGGGAAAAAATACCCAAAACTATCTCTCGCCAACTATTGGGAGAACAGCCTTTGAAAAAATGAGCTGGGGGGAGGGTGGTGAAGGAAGCGCTGGAGGGCTGTGGAATCTTTGTGAGGTTGTGACTCCCACACTTCAAGTTATGCTCCCTCTCTTGGTTCCATTTTATGGTGGTGCTAGACCTGAATTCTCCTCAAACCCCAGTGGTCCCATAGCTTCACACCTCAGGACAACGCTCTTCTCTGTAGAGTACATGACTCTACTGAGGATTGCTGGAACGCTTGCATTTGGTTGCATGGGAAGAGATCATCCCACTTGTGTTTGTTGCCCTGAGCACCAGCTATCACCTAAGAGCCCAGTCATCTATTTCATGTTGTTTAGGAGGAGGGGACTGATGAGAACGACTCTTGTAGATAGAGGGACTCAGAGGTGTAGCAGATTGTTCTCTGCCTTCATAGCCAGCCATTGGATTATTGGGAAAAGGAGTTTGGAGCCGGAGGAGGAATAGCTTATCTTGGGCTTTACAAACTTGTCATAAACGATGTAGCTGCTCCAAAGTTAAGTTGCCTTTCCATCATCTGGAAACAGTCTAATCCTGCAAGGTGGGCCCAGTGATAGTTTATAGACCCTGCCATCTTGCTTGTCCATTTCCTCCCAATGGCCATCTCTCTCTGAAATATCAGATCTGGGGCTGATTGACTTGCAGACTAGTGGCCTGGCAGGACCAGGCACCTGTGTCCTGTTGAAATAGCTAATTTCAGAAGAGTTTGTACAGTTTGACCTCCCTGAACTTCTGTGGATCCTTTCAGAGAGGGAAGTAATTCAAGCCTGGAAGCATTTTCTAGGATGTATTTGGAGAATAAATTGATAGGCATTTTCTTATCTTTGTGATTTTTTTTGAGAAATGGAAAGTTATATTTTAATAATTAGGGCCAATGGATCTTCCTAAGCAGTAAGAATGCACAGGTAGGAAAAAATTCATGCAAAATGATCCTGTATCTTATCACGTAGAGAAAAGACAGTCTTAAAAGCAGAAATCTTAGCTTTTACTTGAATCTTTTGATGCATTAAGTGATTTTTCCTTTCGGTACATTCAGCAGGATAGTTTTTATCTCTTAGCGTTTAGGAAATGAGGTAGTGTTTTATTTTGCTATGAGAATACTTCTTAGCTCTAAGGCATTAACCATTTTTTTCTGATTATTCCCATTATGAAAAAAATAGAAATATAAATATGATAACTTTCACCCATTAATCTCTTCATATAGAGATAAAGTTCCAATAAATATTTTCATATATTTTCAGGTCTTCTTTCTAACTCCACATCACTTGGTGATCATTCTTAGCATGCATTTGCATTCCAGTTGGAACTCCTTTATGGAAATAACTGGTTGAATCTGAGCTGGAGGCCCTGTCTGCCCAAAGAATTTGCTGTATCTTGAAACACAAACTGCCAGAAGGGCAAAATGTGGATTGTTTCTAGCAGGCGTGTGGAGCTGGTTGGAGTTGGGAGGCGCTGTTTTACTTTCATTAATTCATTTTATAAAATTCAGAATGCTAGCATTTTTTTTCTACAGCTGTTGGCAATGTTTAGGTTCAGGGGAGCTTTTCTTATTATGTGTAGGAAGTCACTCTAAAGAACATATTTTAATCGATTCCTATAGTTGACAATGAGCCATTATATTCCTTTAGAGAATAGAACAGATTTTCTTTGTTTTGCTTTAACACTTGGAGCTATATAAGATTTCCCCCCAAACCAGCCATTCTTAGCAAGTTGTGATTTGTAGGGTGATTTATTGATCAGGGCAGATCCCCTGGAGTCCCTCAGGATGTACCGTGAGTGCAACTTTGCACCAACTGTCCTATTGGAACTCAAGCTCCCGAGGGCAGCCATTTTGTCACCTCCTCTAGGCTCCACACCTTGCACCAGACCAGTCCTGTATAGCAGCAGTTCCCTATCTTTTTATAGGATTATCTGTTCGTGTGTCACAATCATGTCTCCCTTACTGCCTAATACTCTCCTGGACCAGCCCTTAATTAATTGATGGAGCTCTTAGTTTTTGAAGCCTGCTTTAACTTGATGCCACATTTAATAAGTCACTGTGCTCAAAGCAATGTCAGACCCTCCACGTTATGTGTTTGAATCTAATGCAGTTTTATTGGGGGGGGGGAGGGTGAGTGGGTCTGAAATTTTGGTATTATCTTAAATTCTAATTTAGGATATTTGGTTTTTTTGTCCTGGAGAATTTTCAGTCACAGGTGATGTAGGTATCCATTTACTGATCTGAACTGAAGCATGCCAGTAGTAGATACCTGTACAAAAAGTCTACTTCCCATTGATCTGGCTTAATGCCCCTATGTCACAGCATTATTGATGGGAAGGGACAGGTAGCATAAGCAAAAACATCAATTGATAGGACTAAAATTAAACTCTTTTAGTTACTGATCCCATTGCTTGAATACATTTATCTGATAATTATTCTTTTGCTAAATAAGGAAAGGGAAAAGAAAGAGATGGAGTTGAAATAAAGGGACTAAAACATAGAAGCATCTTTGTTTCGGGTGGGTTGTCTTTGTAATAAAAGTATAAAGGCACGTATGAGATTAGTAAGCACCAATTCCATGTTGTAGATTATCTCTGGGGACAGATGGGGAAACTGAGATCAGAGAGGATTCTGGAACTTCAGCCATGTTTATATTTTATTTATCAAATTGAGTTGCTGATCTTTTGGAGCGAGTTCATTTTTTCCTTTCTAGATTTTTTTTAATAAAAAACAATTGAAGATGGAGGGTGGATATGTATAGATGTGGGCTTCCTTCTGGTTTATTTTTGTCATCAAAAGGTTTAACTTTCGCTGGTCACGGTGGCTCGTGCCTGTAAGCTTCAGCCTATGAAGCGGCAGGGGCTAGGGATTGCGGTTTGAGTCCCGCCTGGGGCCTGTAGTGAGACCTAGTTTCAAAAAAATAGCTGGGCATGGTGGCGCGTGCATGTAATCCCAGCTACCTGGGAAGCTGAGGCTGGGGATTGCTTGAGTCTGTTGTACCCTGAGCAACAAGAGCCTGCGGTCCCACGGACAAGAAATAGCAAGACCTAGTCTCAAAAAAAAAAAAAAAAGTTTCACTTTCTTTACTAACCTTTTAAACTCCTGCCATTTCCAGCATCTTCCAGACAGATCCTGTGGTAAAATGACCGGGAGAAGGGAAGGAAGGCAGGCTGTGATGGAGGCAAAGAAACCCACTTAAGAGACATGGACAAATTAAATACATTTAGAAATTTGAGCTGGTTGTGTAACCAGAAGTGAGTGATTATAGTCCTTCCCAGTGCTCACTCATTTACTCCTCCCCTCCCCCCCAGTTCTGCAGATTACATATCCATGTAGAGCTCAGTTCTACAGTTACACATCTATGGAGTCACGTCCCAGGTACATACAGGCTTTGGGAGAAAGGAAGCACTGTGCTGGACCAGGAGGTGGGTCACCATCTTGCAGCCTCTCTGTGCATGAGTTGGTTGGGGTTGCCCCAAGAGTCCCACAAACTGTATGACTTCACCACCAGAGAATTCTTGTCTCACAGTCTGAGCAGAGTCCAATATCATGGTGTTGGTCAGTTGGGCCCATCGAAGGTCAGTGAGGAGGAATCTGATGCAGATCTCTTAGTTTCTGGTGGTGATTGGCAATGCTTGACGTTCCTTGACTTGTAGGTTTATCACCTTGGTCTCTGCTTTCATCTCTATGTGCTATTTCCCCCATGTGCATGACTCTTTTCTCAGTTTCCACCTTTTGTAAGGACAGAGTCAGATTGGATCAGACCAACCCCAACAGCCTCATCTGAGCTTGATTATCTGCAAAGAGCCCATTTCCAAATAAAGTCACTCACTGGGACTGAAGTTTAGGACCTCATCATCTTTCTGGGAACACATTTCAACCCATGATTTCCCTCCTCCTCATCCCACTGCTCAATTCTGGAGGTCAGAACCCGATATCCAGCTGGAGTTTGTTGAAGTGTGTGGAGTGGCCCTCCTTTTCCTCACTCACTCCTCTGCATGAGCTCCTTAGTCCTGCAGATAGAGTGAAAAGACTCTGGAAAATGCACAAAGATAAGTTGCTTATTAGGGGGAGAGCAATTGAAAGGTGTGTTTGCCAGAGAACAAAGCCAGGAAGAAAGATGAGGTGTTCCTGCTACTGTTTCTTTTCCCCTCTACCCAGGCTCTTCTGCACACCTCATTAGAGCAAAAACTAATCGATAGAAATTCAATCAATTTCACTTTAGATGATGGCAAATGAATACTATTTCTACTACATTACCTGTGAAATAAGCCTTTGTGAATAAACCAGGAACTCCCCCCCATCCACCAACCCCACTATTTGTAACATCATTTTTTCCTTGAGAGTTTGCTCTGATGTCTTAGACTTAGAGATGCTCCCTCAGATCTCAGCCTGCTATGCTGTGGAGATGAGCAAGGCAAGGGGAGTTACCCAGGACTATAGGTGATGCCCTATTCTCTCTCTCACTTCAGGGTACCCTGGAAAGCTGTGAAGGAAGGGGAGCTTTGAGAACATGTTCTCTTCTATGCTAGAACTCTGTCTCCCCACTTGCCAGTGTTGTCTCTGGTGAGTGAGACTAGATGTCCAGATGCCCCCAGGTTACCCTTGAAGCTGGGTTTATGCCCAATATTAAAACCAGCTAAGATGTTGGCAGAGAAATCCAGGTCCAGTGTCCACAATTGCCTTTTGTTTCGCTGAAAAAGCTCGCTTTGCACAGGGTAGTAACGCTCAGTTATGAGCTGATGTTATTATCCTTTGCTTCTGCTTCCTCCTTCCTGGGTGAACTGCATTTGCACAGGATGGAATTCAGTCATCATTTTGGTCCATGAGGTGAGTATGAAAATGGACTTATTTTTGTTACGGGTGACAGACTGAAAGGTAGAAGGCGCTGTCTGCTGAATGCTGAATTGGAAGTCATCCTTGCAGCCCTGTCCTTTCTGCTTCTGAACTTATTTTAAGGAAGTCACACTATTTTGTCTAAGCCTCATATTTAGGTGATCTATTTCTTTCAGCTACACCTCATTCTACCAGACACAAAGACCCTTCTGCAGGAACCCGCATCACTTTCCTCTTTAGCATACATTGTTTCAGAAAGAAAAAAATGGTCTAAAGACAGTGAAGAACATCAAAAAAATGGGCAACAAGTGCTGGCGTGGATGTGCAAAGAAAGGAACACTCTTACACTGCTAGTGGGAATGTAAACTGGTTCAACCACTTATGGAAAGCAGTGTGGAGGACCCTCAAACTACTGAAAATGAAACTACCATTTGACCCAGTAATCACTCTTCTGGGAATTTACCCAAAGGAGACCTCAGTACTCATGGAAAGGGACACCTGCGCTCAGATATTTATTGCAGCACTATTTATAATTGCAAAGATATGGAAACAACCCAAATGTCCCAAAACAGATGAGTGGATGAAAAAGATGTGGTATATATGCACAATGGAATATTACTCATCAATTAAAAATGACATATCTGATAAATTTGTGATAACACGGACATACCTAGAAGGAATCATATTGGCAGAAACAAGTCAGAAAGAAAAAGACAGAAATCAAATGGTTTCACTAATATATGGGGTATAGGGAAAAAACAAACAAAAGTCAAAACAAGCTAACAACCAAGCTAAAATACACAACTTGGGGGGGGGGTATGAGTGGGAGTGGTTAGGGAGGGGAGGTGGTGGGTGAACTCCGAGGAATACAAATTGTGAAATATATATTTATACATTATTTAAATTAAAAATTAGTAAAATTAATAAAATCTGAAAAAAATAGTAAAAAATTAGTAAAATCTGAAAAAATTTTAAAAAGACAGTGAAGAAAAGAAAAAACTCTCCTCAGACCACAAGGACCTATACTATACCCACTGTGCCTTTCCCCCATAGGGTCTTTCCTGTGACCTGGAAAAGCGCAAGCACTCTGCAACTGTACCCACTCTAACTGCTCTCTTATTTATTCAAACCCCTGCTTCCTGATACCACAGACAGTCATGACTGTGTTCTGCCAGCCAAAATTTGGTTTCAGTGTCACCCCTGTGTTGGCAGTAAAACATTGTTTTGAGTACTGGATTGTTTTTCACCATTGTTTCAGAAAGTTGAGTAGAACAGAGAAAAGAATGCACTGCTGTTAGGGGGGTGGGAAATGCCACAAACCACTGCAGCTGACACTAGAGGGAAATTACTTGACTTCCAAAAAGGACTAAAATTTAAGCCAGGCATGGTGACTTGTGTCTCTAATCCCAGTTACCTGGGAGGCTGAGGTTGGGGATCACTTGAATCCGCAGGTTCAAGATAACCCTGGGAAATGTAGCCTAGTCTCTTTAAAAAAAATAAGGACTAATATTTAGCTTCGACCAGACATTTATGGTACTTAGGCCAGTCATAAGCATCACTGCTGATGAGCAAAAAGAACAAAATGAAAGCATTTGGACAGATCAAGAGGTATATAGATAAGGAGTATGATAAGGAATTATCAGGTTGATGGAAATGTTTTCATTTCTTAAGGAATAAACAATCCCCCCATAATGTATCTGCCTTGTTGATGTAGTCTCAGGACTGTATAGAGAATTAATTTCATAGGTAGATTCAGTATCATTTTAGCCACTGATTGGCTGACAGAATTTAGTAACTTGGGAGGAACAAGGGTGAGAGAGCCTGGTTTCGGGCCGTGCTAGCATGGATCTGTGAGGAAGGAGAGCAGAGATATATGAAATTGTTGTGGCAGAACGAAGGTTATATACTTGGTCGTGTGGAGGAGACCCACTCCACACAGCTGTGTAGGATAAATAAAGGTTATCCCAAAGCTTTCTTTATCCAGTTTGAATTATTCATGTTTCTCCGCATCTCTGATTTCACAGCTAGCCCCCAGAGATGAACAGTTTCATGGAGGCCCAGATTTAGGAGAAACATAGCTTCTAAGAACTTATTTTATCCATAACAAGGCAAAGTCATTGTTAAGTGTCTCATTTAAAACCACAATGATGTGAGAATCTAAAAGTGTGTGCTGCTGCTAAAGAAGCTTGTAAGGGAGTTAATGGTATTCATTTATATGTATAGAATAAAAAAGTCATAGTTCCTCTTAGTGTGTTTTTTTTCCTTATTTTTATAGGGCTTCAAATATTTACCAGGGCATTTAATGATTCTCCCTCTAACCTTAGTTTGCAGTGCCCTATTTTTCCCCCAAGCTATTGATTCCATCAATTGTGTTTGCTTTTTCTGCCACTTAGCTGAATCCTGATTCTTTGCAGTGATGGGAAATTCTGCAGGTTTTAGGTAAATGGTATTTGTCCTTTATTTGGGGAGGCAGGGAGGAGACGGGAGAGTGGTAAGTTTTATAAAAAGGACCCAGCAAACTCTGATTCAGACCATTTTCTTAACACATAGGTCTGAATTTATAGCTAGCACTTGGGGATAAGCAGGATGACATTGCCTTGGATTTCATTGACTGGCTTTGAGTTGTTTATCTGCAGCAACCTAGACAGTTTGGAAATTATTTGTTTTTTTAATCCATACTATACCTGGCCACCCTTACCAAAAATATGTAGACTATATTGAAAGCAAAGTCATTGACAGGAATGCACGTGTATATGAAGATACTGTTCAAATTAAAAGAAAAGGAGGTACCACATCCAGTTTCTCAAGAGCAGGACTGTCATAGACTCCCACTGAAATTCCAGCCAGTACAAGAGCTCCAACACTTGGTGATCCTGCCAGACGGGGTTGCCAGTTTTTGAAGCACGTGGAAGGAGTACTGAGGTCACAGTAGGGAGCTGTGGAAACACTATGTAAAAAGGTTCATACTTAGTATTCTCTTTTTAGGAACATGGACCAAGGGCAAGTAGGGGTGTCTTCCAACAGCAACCTAGGTGATGAAACATACAACATGATGACATCCAGTGACTGACTATCCCACCTGAATGATAATGCATATAATCATAGTCAGCGAAGGCTTTTCTTAGGGCTTTTCTTTTACTAGTATTTTTTAGGCTTGAATTTCTGTTATTTGATTGTTCCCGGAGGTAAGTCAGCGAGTCTCCATTAAAAAAAGCTCCATCTCTGTTCATAAGTTCCCAAAGCCTCATCCATTTTATAAGATTGGCCTCTTCCCTGGGAATTCTTGGGCGTGGGGAATGTGGTTAAATCCTAGAAACACATGCTTTCTCTTAGCTATAATTTGGTTACTCAAATGATTTCAAAAGATGCCCTTCCATGGAAGACTTCCATCTTGGTATTTTACTAGATAGGATGATTTCAGAAGTGGAGAGGTTGAGAGAATTCTCAGCCACCAAGTTTGTAGACATCTAGAAATAACATGAAACTGAAATCTCATGTATTGAAAATCAAGAGGGAAAATGGAGGACAAAAAGAGATGAAACAAATGTTTGTGGAAATAATGTTTGTTTGCACTTTGAATTAAATGCCCTGTGTGACTGGTTCTTACCTAAGACGAGAAATGGTGAGATCTGGGACTGGAAGCTGCAGTGTATCATATTGGTGCTTATAATTGATATGTGGGTGGGTCATGTTTAGATGATTCATTCTTTTCCTCAATCCATGTCTGCCATCTTTGATATCTATTTAAGCTGTGTAAGTAATTTGCACAGTTATTATTGTGATTTCCCTATTCATCTTTGGTAAAGTGAATTTGATATTTTCTCTATGATAAACCATGAAATTTAGCAATTAAATCTTTTATTTATTCAAAGTCTGCACTTGATTAAAATAAATTTCAACAAAATGTTTCTTGGGGAGCTTTGAAATACTACTTACTGGTTCTTTTGTGATCAGTGAATTTAACTCTTCATAATTATTTCTAATACGATAGTTATATTCTTTAATTTTCATCTGAGCAGAAATTATATTTTGAAACTTGTGACACTGGGGTGTCATAGATTTCTTAGGCCCTTCAAAGCCTCGTATTACTAACCGACTGCATATCTTTAGTTAATTTGCTGTTATTACTGCATTTAAGCATTCACAGATTCTGTCCTTATGCTTGTATTTCTGAAAATTTTTTATGTGTACATTGTACTTATATGACTTTTTTTCTGTAGAAAAAAATCTATGTAGAAATCTTTCAATGAAGCTGATACATTTTTGTAATAATTTCATACCTTGAAAGTGAGATCATGAGATTTGGAATTGTGTGTACGTGTATGTGAGTGAAATTTCCCTACCAATCTGCTACTAGTTATTTCTAATTCTTTGATTGATCTGGCCAGTTATTTTCAGTATTTGGTCTTTATTTTGTGATTACATCTCATTGTCTTATTTCCACTTAATAGTTTAATTAAATAGTTTAATCACCTCTTATAAACTGTTCTTTTTTTTGTGTTTTTCATTACTTGCAGGTTACAGCAACTTTTTCTCCAATGCTACATTTTTATACAAGATTCATAAGTTACATAAGGGACAAATAAAATTTAGTATATTCTTTAGTTTTGTGGGATGTTTTGTATAAAATCATAAATATATATTCAAGTAGGAAGTCTTTATATCTTGATTTTTTTTGCAGGTATTACCACATTTAGTCATTCACAGATTCTGTCCATATGGCTTATAAGCTAATGCCTGTATTTCTGATAACTGTTTCTTTGTACATTGTATTTATATGTACCTTTTCTGTAGAAAAAAATCCTAGCTAGAAACCTTTCAATGAAGATTTTTATTTATTTATTTATTTTTGTAATTTCACACCTTGTAGGAAATAGCTTACAAGCTATTCTTATTCTCTAATTATCTAAGTGTTCTTATTCTGGGATCTCTGGATAGCTAACTGGCATCTGTGAACTCCTGAAATTGTATATATACACGTGTGTGTGCATGCGTGTATGCACACATTTTCTGTAGCTTTCATCTGATTATCAGTTTCCTTGTCTAGCAAAAGGTAAGAGGGATATTTTATTTCCCTAAAATTATCTTCTCTGGATACCTACCTAACATTCAGCTGTCTTGTGGTGTATGGTGCTTTGCTTCACACTTGTTCTGTGTGAAGATGGCTTACTGACCGAGTCTTCCAAAACCCACCCACCTCAGTCAGACGGTTGGAGGCATTTCTCTAATTTGAACAATGTGTGAACTTCTGTAAGAGGATTTTTTCACACCTTCAATGTTGACTTACATCTATTTCAATGTTATTTATGTACAAAGGAAAAAGATACAAACTTCTTCGCTTCTCTGGTTTTACTCCTGCAGCTAATACAAATTAAAGCAAGTGTAACAAAACTGAAAAGAACTAACCTTCAATGTCAATACAATTCTCTGTGTTTTTGGGGATGCTTGCTGAGAGGAGATCATGACTTGCAGTGGTATCTGCTCTTGATTTCACTGCACAGGCGTTTTTATTTTTTTTTTGAGGTTTTTTTTTGAGTTTTTTGAGTTTTATTTTTTGTTGAGTTGTCCTGTTTGCGACATGAAGTATGAAGTGAGGTTCTCCCCAGACTTTTTCAATCAAAAGACTTTGATGATGGTTCCATGGTGCTCTTTCATATCGTTTGTCCCTCACATTTTTGCGTATTTGATTTTTTTCTTTACCATTAATATATATGTAATATATATTTCTTCTGATTATATGCTTATATATATATATAACTTGCACCAAGTAAAAGAATATAATAAAGTATAATTTATATAATAATAACAACAATAATAAAGTCTACTATTAATACATGACCAATTTGATCCTGAGCAGAAATGATCCTATGGCACCAGAATTATTGGGCTGTCTGGAATTCAAGGGTAGTTGTACAGCACATGTTTTTTAAGATTATTGGGAAATGTTAGCAAAATCTTTTCAAATCTACTCAGTATTTACATTTCCTCAGAAGCATTTTCATACTCCAGTTCCGGGAATCCTGGCGTAGAAGATAGGAAAGACCAGAACAGGTACACATTAAACTGATGGGACTGGATTTATGGTTATGTTGATTTAATATTTAAACTGGAAATAGTTGAGTGTGGACTACATTATTCATGTCCTCATACTCTTTACTGATATATTTGTACCTCAGCTTTTTTTTTTTCACCTTGCCTTTAATTGTTTCTTGTCCAAAATTCAGTCTTATTCACAGCTGTCTCACCTACTACAGGTAAACTAACTCAAAAGCAAAGGAAGGACCCAAGGACAGATGGGAAACACTGAAGGCAAACACATGTAAAGAGTGAAAGTTTGTGGCCCTCTGAGTGAGTGGCTGTGTGGTCCAGATGTGAAACTTGGTGCTATTACTTGATGGTTCCATACAGCAACCAAAGTCTCCCCGAACACCTGTATTGAAAACAATAACTCTGGTATACATTAAGATGGATAAGCTTTTCTCTCTCTTTTTTTTTTTCCAGGAAGTAAGTTTGTCTTCCAGTTTAGCTCTGCCACTTTGTAGCTCTGCAATTTTACCTCTGTTAAAACAGGAGTGATGGAAATAGGACCATGATGAGTATTCAGTGAAATGGTGCATCAAAAATGCTCGTTGCCGTGGCTGGCATTAGCTAGGCATCAGTACATCTTTCCTGACTCCTAATAGTACTACTAGTTCTCCAAGAGCAGTTTCCAAAGTAGCTTATTTCTTATTCATTTTATATACAGCGCAAACAAAGGCGTGAGAAGAGGCTTCCCCATTTCTCATCTCAGTCATTAGAATTTGATGCTATGCCAAGTGATGTTTTTAGCATAGACGTTAATGCACACTTATTACTAGCTCTTCCACTGTGCCTGTGTAGGCCAATTAGATTCTAACTTTGCAGCCTCCTTGCTGCCCCTGAATCTGCCCTTTTGCCCTTTTCCAATATGGTTATTGCTCAACTCCTATAAAGTCTCTGAGCTACCTTTCCAGTTCTGTCTTTCTCTGCCTCCATCCTGGGAGACCCCAAGGACAGCTTTGCCAGTATTGTTTCATTGGCAGCTGTTTGCTACCATTGTTCAAGCTTTGCACTCGTTCATCGCCACATGCTTCTCCATTGACATTTTTTTTTCAGATTTTCATTCTCAATGAGGTAGTATTCTGTCCATTAAACTGATGTAAAAGCCAAGACCCAGAAAGGTCTTTTCAACTTGCTCAGCATCTCCCAGCAAGTATGTGATATAAGAGAATTCAAACTCAGGTCTTCATCACTGCTTTAACTTCTCCCTTTATTTCTTGGCCTTCTGTTAATCCCATTTGACAAAAAAGAAGGTGTAATTTGGGGCATATGTGTTTGGGGTAAAGGATATCTATAGGGACGTAATTATAATGCCTTGAATTTAATTCAAGCTTTAAAACATAATAGCTCCATACTCTTAGGGGGAGTTTGTGCTTCACACACTAGCCCTCAATTTTATTATTTATACAATGGGCATTATCAAGATGGCCCCCACATCAAGTGTTGTTCTAATGATTATGTGAAATAGTTTTTGTAAAAGCACCCTGAATCGTTACTGGCAGTGGATAGGTATGTTAAATACAAGAACATGGCTTCATAATGAAAGTCTCCTTTCCAAGTAAAATTCTTTTTTCCCATGTCAGCTTTATCTCTGAGCTTCCACGCTGCCAATCTTTGCTCTCAGAAAGTCAGGGAACTTAAGCGTTTGCATCCCTGGTCCTCTGTTCTCAGTCTTGACAGTAACTTTTTTGCTACCCAGAATGACTCATTCACTTTTTAGTCAGTCCCTGTTCCACAGTTCCCTTTTGCCTCCTCAGCATAGTGTTTGGCATAAAGTAAAACACTTGGAAAATCTGGGTTTTTTTTCTTTATGTCAATAAGGTATTTTACTTTTTAAATTTTATTTATATATAAATTTCACATCTTTGTAATCCCAGGGATTCATCCTCCCCCCAATGTTCCCCCCATTTCCCTCCTTTCCCAGGTTGTGTGTTTCAGTTTGGTGGTTAGCTTGTTTTGACTTTTCCTCATGGTTTTGTCTGCTTTTTTCCCCTATATCCCATATATTAGTGAAACCATTTGGTCTTTTTCTTTTTGACTCTGCTAATATGATTTCTTCTAGGTCCTTCCATGTTATCATAAAATCATCAAATTTGTCATTTTTAATTGATGAGTAATGTTCCATTGTATATATATATGCCATATTTTTTTTTTCATCCAGTTATCTGTTTTGGGGCATTTAGGTTGCTTCCAAGTCCTTGCAGTTATAAATAATGCTGCAGTAAACATCTGAGCACAGGTGTCCCTTTGTATCCACATTGAGGTCTCTTTTGGGTAGATTCCCAAGAGAGCAATTGCTGGGTCAAATGGTAGTTCCATTTTCATTAATTTGAGGATCCTCCCCACAGCTTTCCATAGTGGTTGGACCAGTTTACATTCCCACCAGCAGTGTAAGAGTGTTCCTTTCTTTCCGCATCCTCGCCAGCACATGTTGTTGCCCGTTCTTTGGGTGTCGGCCATTCTGTTGTTTTGATGTCTCTTTAACGAATTCTCTCCCTTGCTTGCTTTCCCACTAATCACTCTGCAAATGATAAACAGCAGAATCTTTCACTCCTCGGTGCTGATAGACAAGAGCCCATGCCTCTCTGTGGGAAACACCCCTACACAGAAAAGCAGAAATGTGGTTTTCAACCACTCACTGTCATTCATTGTTCCACAAGTCGTTGAGCACCTACTGTGTATCAGGTCCTGTTTATTTCAGTGTGAAGCCATTGTGGAGATGTGGAGTTCAATAGAATACACACTCCCATGTTTTAAGTTCCAAAAGTGCTTATTCCCATGAGATAATAAAATATTCCTCCCTGGAAGGGATTAGGAAAACCTCAATCTACCTTCACACATCCCACTTCATTTTTATCTGCCTAGTCTTGTTATTCTTGCATCTCTATACCTGTGTCTGGCACCTAGTGGACAGGAAATAAATGTTTATTGTCAAACTAGATTTCATTGTACATAGTAAGGCATAATTTTGTTCCCATTTTACTATCCAGTTCCTCCTTTCTTCTATTACTGAGTGATGTCCCCCCTGATTTGTTATATCTAATTATATTTAATATACATCCTTTATGCTCTCTTTTGTTTCCATGATCTGTATTTTTTTAATATGAAGTAACATTGCCATATAATATTATTTAAGAATCAGGTATGCAGTGTTATAAATCAGCATGTATATACATACATTAATTTCATCAAAAAAGTTTAATTCGATCCTTCATTGTAATATTGACCTTTGAGTGATTCACTCCTCTCCCTCTTCCTTTCTGGTCACCACTAATTTGGTCTTAGAGTCTAAAATTTAGTTCTTGTTTTATTTAGTCCACTAATTTGTTTTATTTCTGTATGTAGCATAGATAAGTGAATTATACATGTTTTTCTTTCTGACTCAATTCACTTCATAACCTCTAGGCCCATCCATATTGTTGCAAATGGCAGGCTTTTATCTTTTTTACAACTGAGTAGTTTTCCATTTATGGTACACATAGTCTGTGATCTGTATTTTCTGTAATAACTTTAGACAAGTGTAGATGCATATTTTCATGCTTGTTTTCTGTTTCAAGTTTTCATGTCATAGATTAATCTTTTATTCTTACCTGTTCATATTTTTCTAGATAAAAGTTGCATCACATTTGAAGTTCAACCTCCATGTTTCATTTCCATACATAGAATATTAAAATGTGCACTATTCTTTTAGAAGAAAATATCTTATGGCATCTTTTTCCTTCTAGAAACAATTTAATGACACTAATATAATTTTCCCTCTAAAAAAAGTTTCCTTTTTTTATTATATACTTCCCTCATTAAGATCTTTGAATATTTGATATTAATTTTTATGTAAATAAGATGTTTTTACAAGTCACAATGCTTTTGCCACTGAAAGCAAAACTGTTAAATTTTATATACATATATAACTTCTGTAAGGTTATTTAACTTTTACTAAAACTCCATCAGCTTTTCAACTGATTCTGTCTCATTTGTTAGAGATAAAACTATATGACATACCATGGCAGTTTTTATTGTCCAGTATTTGTATGTCTTTTTAACAGTCATTTGTATTGAACCCTATTCTCATAGAATCATTTTGTTAATGATAATGGTAGGTTCCCCCTCCCCCCCCCGAATGCTTCTAATGCCTTATTAAGATAAATGCTAGTGTAAAATATAAGACTTGCTAAAATTAGGACCATAAAACCAAGCTTTAAAATAAGAGTTACACAGTAATTCTGTCCTGTGTACTTTGCTCATATTTAATTGGGAGATGTTTGCCATCCAGGAAGAGGAAATGGCTTCAGGAATGAATTGCATGCCTTTAATGGACCTGTCCTGTTTAATTAGGACGTTGTTTTGGTTGACTCTCCAATGAGATTGCTAATTCTCTGTTCTGCCATGAGTTTAGAGAGGGTATGAGGAAACCCCAGCCCTCCCACCAGAGGAATGCCAGAGAGAGCCTGAACTCAAGGAACAGGGGTCAGTCAGAAGTACACTAACTCATCTGAAACCCTAAACAAGCTTGACTTGGCCAGGCCAGCTTTGGATCAAGCTGACAAGTTCTGTCTCTGCCAAGGCATGTATTCTCAAGGGAGTAATGTGTTCTACCAATGGTGTAAATATTGTGTCTTATGTGATTAAAAAAAAAATCCTATTTTTTAGGGAATTTTTTTTTGGAGGGGGAGATCATGGGCTGTAATCTTAGACACCTATAATTGGATGTTTATCACAGCACAATTTAGTATACCCAGGATATAGAAGCAACCCAAATTCCCCAAAAACTGATGAATGGTTGGAAAAGATGTGGTATATTTACACAATGGAATATTATTCTGTGATTAAAACTTACAAATATGGCACATTTGTGATAACATAGATGGACCTAGATGAAATCCTATTAGCAGAGTAAGTCAGAAAGAAAAAGACAGAAACCATATGGTCTCATCAATAGATGGGATGCAGGAATAATAAACAAAAGACCAAGAAAAAGGCAAAACAAACTAACAACAGAACTGGGCGAGCAGCTAGGGAAGGAGAGTGGGGTAGGGGGAGGGAGAAATCAGGGAAGGGAGGAGCACAAGAAGATCAAGATGAAGGTTCATGGGTGATACAGTGGAGGGAGAACCCCGGGGAATGCAGTTTTGTAATATAATTATAAATATAAATATATGTATACATACACATACAATTATACATAAATATGTAAACAACAAAATGATTAATAATACAAAACCAAAAAACACCATAATGTATTACAATGGTTTGTGACCCTCCAAGAGATACAAATCCAAAGTAATAGATATTCTAAGAGACAGGACCATATAAAGAAAACATGCAAGAGGTTTCAAAGAACATAATCTGTAGTCAGAATTTTTCTCTAGAGATTGAGGTTACAATGTAGGAATGTGAAAAATAATGTGGTTAATATGTCGAACAGAAACATAAAAAATTGGCAATTTTTAATCAGAATAGAAATTTGTGGAAAAATAACAAGTAGAAAATGTTATAAATATTAACTATATCCAAAATTAAGAACTCTACAGATACATTTAAGAGCATATTAGGCATAGCAGAAGACAGAGTTAGTAACCTGGAAGACAGGTTAATAGAAGATATCAAACAGAATCAGAGCGAGGAATTATGTATGCATTCTCACTAGCTCATCATGAGAAAGAAACCACCTTTTCTCATATCTCTGCCCGCGAATAGGTATTTTTAACACTTTATATTTTTCAATTTATATATAAAATGATTTTCTTGTAATATGCATTTCACTCAATAGTACTTTATCATTTTTCATTTTTGTTCCTGCTACATAGTGGCTAATTGCTGAGAACCATATTTCCAACTATATCTCTGGGATCATCTGTGTTTTTCTTACCAGTTTGTACAGATTTTTGCATATGAAATGTGATCTTTTATTATCTTCTATATAGGCATATATTCTAGATCAAATACTATAAGATATTTGAGATTAATATGCCACTTTGTAACAAAAAATCTGAATTTGTATAGTGAGAGTTAACTGACTGATCATGCAACATTATAAAAATTAAGCATTCACAATATGATTCAATATTACACTTATAAGAATAGTTATTATTTTCTATACTCCAAACTAGTATATTCATTTACATGCAGATACATATAACTATCTTTATAATTTAGCTTGTATGACGAAAGTTGTTGTAGGTAACTTAGGTTCTCAGTTAAGTTTCTTCATGGTTTTCTTCTTAGTCTTAGATTTGTTATTTCCACTCTATGCATTGAAATTAAATATAGCTATTATCTAGCTTGCAAATTAAGCATGTGTTTAGGTTGAATCAATTAGCTAGTGTTTTTTATGCAGTTTGAAATGTCACACAGTTGATTCTCTTTGAGTGTCTTTGTGAGAGTCCCTTGTCATCTAAATTTGTATAAGTATTTCCATTGATTTCTTTCTGTCATGACCAAATAATTGTGACAGATGACATACCCCTAATGTTTCATTAAGGGTAATTATGAAATGAAAGGTAATTTAACCTAAGGATTACATATTTTGATTTTTGGGGACTGACCATCCTAATTTTACCACTTTATCACTCCATTTAACCTTGGACAAGGTAAATAACCTTACGAGGTCTTAATTTCATTACCAATGAAATGAGGTTCATGATCATTTTTATTTCATGGAATTAAATGTGATAATTTCTGATGAGTGCTAGTGGAAAGCAAACACTTCACAACGGAGGCTTTGATTAGCATTTCTAGTCAAGTGGGTCTGTTCACACATTCGGTGAGGCACAGAGTGTGCAACAGAAAGCTACCAGACGTTAAATGCAGTATTTCTACTCTGAGTCAAGATCCTTCCCTGATCACTAAAGTTGTTTATAAAAAGTAAGGAGTGACTGCAAGCAAGTTTCAGATACTGTAACTCTTTTGGTCAATATCTCCTTTAATTGTAGCACATCCATTAAAATATATTTATATAAAATTAAGATTGTGAATTCTAAGTGGCTTTTTTTTTTTTTTTTGGATGGACTAGTTTGATGAAATCACTTTCTGAAGTTTTGTCTTCAAATAAAAATGACCCCGAATAGTACTTAAGACTTGCTAGTGTTTATTTCCATGTCTCCATTCTATCCCCTGCAATATTGGATTATCAGTGAGAAATACGTGCTTACAGAAAAAAAGCATCTCCTTTCCCTGTGGTCACATTCAGAAAGGCACATGCTATGTATGCCTAAATTATAAAGTTAGAGCATGGTAGATAAATGGTTGAAATTTCAAAATAGTTTTAAAATAGCAAATATACGCTTTGCTTTCACTGGTCATTTTTGATAAGACAATATAATTTTTTTAAGAAACTTTGAGATTATTATAACTTTAATGTTGCTGAATCTTTCTTAAATATAGGCAATCCTAGCCCCACTTTTTGCTCTGAATTTGTTAAAACTGACCTATGCAAATACATTTTTTGAGGACTGGTGTGTCAGGTGGTATTTTCTGATTTTGCTATTAAATAGTCCGCAATTTGAACTTTCTTCTGAATGCCTTTCATGCAGTCAGTTGCAATATGTTGCCATATGGGATGTGTTGTATCTTTCTCTAAAATAATGTTTATTTTCCCACCAGTAGACAACATTGGACATGCATGGGCCACATGATACACAGTAAATTTTATTTTGATAGTTGCATCAAAGGATGCTATCACCAAAAAAATCAAACCTCAGAGGCAAATTATCTGAGTGATGGCCTTGTTTATAGTTCCTTCCATCCGCCCTCCCTCTTTTCCTCCCTTCCACTTCCCTCCCTCCCTTTCATCTTTCCCTCCTTCCTTCCCTCCTCCCCCCAGATTGGTTGTGTTAAAACTTAGAAAAACATTTTAAACATTAAAGAGACTTTAGAAAAAGAATTCTCACACTATGTGGGATGCTTTCTTTTAAGTAAAGACGAGTTAATATCTGAGAGTTATGAAGTATACAATTTTTGAATTGTTATTTTCATTATTAGTCCATTTTGACGTTTTTATGATACAGAAAGAATGGGTTCAGTGCAAAAAAATTAGCATGACATTTTAGTGATTTTTAGATCAAACACTAAATGATTATTGTATATTGACAAAAAAATACATTTGACAGGGAAAGTGGAAGTCATGAATGACTTTAAAGTATGTGACACATTATCTCAGAAAAATTGTCCTTATAGTCCCCACCTCTGAGCTGCCTGGTGGCCAGTGAAGTGTCTTGCCCTGTGGTGGGACAGCTCCTCAGAGATCAGAATCCTCAGGCTCAACCCACACAGGGAGGAGTATAGGCTGCCATAGGCACTCCAGCCACTTCCAGCCTCAGGCAGGTGGGGTCACCAGCTCAATCTATCACAGAGACAGACTCCTACCACTTAGGTTAGCTTTCCAACAGATTCAGTCACTGGTAACCCCAGGTTTTAAAAACAGTGTTTATTAGAATACTGAGCAGAGATGACTGATAAGCCTGATGTCAAACTTAATACCTTGATATTAAGTAGTTTGACTGCCGTTTTCCTCTTCTTCCCATCTTGAATCCCACTATGTTCTTAGCATCTTTAAAAAATGCTCGTGTAGAAAGGGAGGAATGTGAATCTTTCTGGAGAATTCCCGCAGGAAGGAGGAGCTTCTTTCAGCCTGAAACTGTTGAAGAGCACCTGGGAAGCTCCTGATTGGAATACAGAGAAGCCTTGTCCCCACAGGGTCACAAAGAAGGTGAAGAGGGAAATGCGAGGCTGGAATATCTGGTTTCATTTCCCCTTAGCTCTGGCCACCGCTTTGACTACAATTTTACACCTCAGTATTCTGCTTTGTGGCGTAGATGCAGCGATCAGACTTCTTGGTGCCTCTTAGGAACAGAGTATTGATGTTTGCCTAAATTTAGCATTTTTTTAATTATCAACTTTACTCTTTTCACTCCCTGCCTCAGATAAAATTAATAAATAAATCCTGTTCCCTTTTGATCTTCATTTCAGGTTATTCAAAATGTATGGCTGACAGCCTTCAAAGGGGTGATGCAGGCAGGGGATGTTTTATTCAGTATATTGCTGTGCTGCTCTCTGGGGCAGCTATTCAAATTGCTATGGAAGTGGTTGCAAGGTGGATTTTGCCAACAGTAAATGACAGGTGCTAATATGTATGGTGTCTATTCTAGGTGTATAGGAAATTACTATTGCAATCTGGATTTCACAGAACTTTGTTTTGTTTCCCACAAAATGCTCAAAGTTGAATGGAGGTGGGTGTAAAAAAAAAAGTAAGAATAAAATATAAAATGCTCAAAGTTCATCCTAAATTATTTCATCAGAGTCAGGTCTTACCTCATATGTAGTGTGCAAAGTAAAAATAATTTCAAATGAATTATGCATGGAAATGCATAAAAGTGCGCAGTAACTTTTGAAGCAGATTGTTTTTAATAATTCTGTGCCTTGGAGAAAAACACCCTTGCCTTTTTATTTCCTCTCACTTTAGGATGTCCACTTCCTTTTTCACTGGCTGCAGTGAAATCTTCAGATCATTATCTTAGTGCCCCCTAATGAAATGTAAATAAAATGAATGATTACAGCTTGATTATGGGGCTAGTATTTATGAGTCTCCTGGTAACTTGCTGCATAAATTTAAGTACGTCAGTAAATTCTCCTAGGGACAGTCAGCACGAGAGTATTTTATTTTTCTTTGCTATTTTTTATGATGTACTAATTCTTTTCACCTCTGAATTCTTTATTGTTGTTTGTACCCTAGAAGAAGTAGGACCCTGGAAAAAGGATATATTTTTTTCCTGCATGACTTTTATGATTCCTGTAGGGTTTGGATAAGACCCGAGTTTCTCCCTGGTCCTGACCTGTCAAAGGAACACTGAAATAAAGGAACATGGCTTTTCTTTTTCATTCCTGTGCTGGTTCCATCACCTCAAGGAAAAAATGCATGACTGTTTCTTTGCACTGCCTTTTCTCGTAAAGCACGTCAAATTTCAAGTCTGTACTTTTAAGGAAATCGCCAGAGAGTGTGTTAATACCACTCCCTGACTACTTAGAGATTTCAAGTATGTTAAGCTTTCTACTTTGCCATCTCGCTATTAGAAGCCAGCCTCCCACTCACTTTACCACTCCACACCACTTTCCCTCCAAACTTGTCTTTCTAGAAAAGTAATTAAAGCGAAATTTCCACAGCATAGTTTTTTCCCTGCCATCATCCCTACCCATTCTGCAAAGTATTTTTTGTAGCAAGAGACAGAAAAGCCCTTACTCCTTGTCAGGTTAGCACAACCTGGGTGAGCAGCAAGCCCTGGGCCTCTCAGCAGAACACTGTTGTAATATAGAGTTGAGATCGTAGGTGTATTTCACATCTTAATTCTGAGTCTCATGAAATTCTGCTCTTTTAGAGGCAAGAGGCTGTGATGGGAGAATGCTGATGTAATTCTATCATGCGGTCTAGTGAATGCCCTATAAACCCTTTTCCCTTCAGCTACAAATGGAAATAGAGGGTCTAGAGGACAGATTCTCTGTAGGTGATTGTCTTCTTATCCACAGGTGTCATGAGACCCACCCCCATCTGAGTGACATTGATAAGGAAGAAGAGTGTGGGTCTGAAGGAGTGGAATGTAATGTGTTCAAAGATGACTTCTTAAGTGGGCAGAACAGATATAAAAAGAAAAGGAGAAATGAGAACCCATGTCCTATGCTGAATTGGATTATTGGTCACAGGCCGAGTTCTGTTGGAGGGTGATAAGAGGTTGGGATAAGAGATCTAAAACACAGGTTTTAAGTTATCTGGGAAGAGGTAGGATATGACTGATCATCACCTGTAACTCAATTTAAGGTCACCAGACATTCCTCTGGAGTAGTCTTTTGTATCTGGCAGAATTCCCCAAATTGTACTTTTGCATTTCTTTCCCACCTCTCAGTATACCACGCCTCTTTGTGTTTCCCACCTCAGCACTCCATGCCTCACCTCTGGTTCAAGGTGGGGCAAAGTACTTCAGCCCCTGAGCTAATTCAGTTAAGTACTTCAGTTCTGAGCTAATTTCCAAAGCAGTATCCAAGCTCTGTGACTATTATTGTGATTCATATATAGTAAGATCTGCACCTCTAGCTAGGATGGAATTGAGTGAAACATGGCTATTGAGCTTCTCAAGGAAGGACCCAGGAATTCAGATTTCTGAAGTCAAGAATAGTAACTAAACATTTAGAGTTCATTTCCTAGTGGTAGTCATGCCTTCACCCTTGTGACTATATTTTTAATATTCTTTATTAACCATTAACTAACTCTTTCCTTTGGTAATCATTGATTGAATGTCTCCTTTGAGTGCGTACTGTGCTAAGTCAGCACTATGTATGAAATGGTGACTCGTAAAGAAGTGACCCCTGCCCTCATGGGGTTTATATTAATGCATTTTATTTAAAATTGGTCCTGATGTAATTGAGACCCTGAAAAAAATGAGTAGAATATTCTAGATAAGGGTAATTGTGGGCTTAATTTTGATCAGGTGTTCAAGGGAGACCCCTTTGAGCAAGTGGTTTTTAAGTCAAGGTTAATAGTTTGATAAAGAAGAAAAAAAAATCTTCAAAGATAACATTTGGGGATAGTTCTATGGTTTCATCTTAGTATTCTTAAGAGTTGAAATTGTGGATCCGTTATATATATTGAAATTTTATAGTGCTGACCCAGCAATGATCAAGATTAGAAGTTATCCAAAGAACAGATAGTGATTCAGAAGGTTTACAGGGCTTAATCATAATATCTACCTTAAGGGAAAGGATGTTGGTGACAAGCAATAAATAGCATGGCACATAGTTTGGTATGGAAATGATGGGGTAGAGAGTCAAGTGTATGCCATTAGAGAAGGATGAAATTATTTGGGGGAAAAGAAGAGTAATTACTGTATGACAGAAAATCAATACAAATTCTGTTGTTAAGGCAAATAATTTTGACTCAACTGGTTTCTCCATTTCTCCTTCTTTCTCTCTCTTCATTTGGAATAAAAGAGCCAGAAAAACATTTCCCATAAAATTCCACCTTTAAGTCAAGGGAAATTATATATTAATCTAGGAAGTATTAATCTTCCTTATTATTTCCATTATTTTGCATAGAGTAGTTATGCAATCTGTTTTTTTCTGAAGGAAACATAGCAAACTGCATAAAGAAATCGCATTTCCTTTTTGACTGCTCTGCAAGTCTTTACATTTGAGTTGTTCCCAGTCATACAATTCTGTTATTTTGTTAGAATGACTTCCAACAGCAGAGAGACACAAAAGGGTCACATGTTTCAGATTTTCAGATCATCATAACATTTCATAGTATCTAAAGGGTATACCTAACTCGGGATTTTGCAAGAAATACTTTAGAAAGATGAACATTTTAAAAAGTTTATCTGCTTTTAATGATGATGTAAGTGTGTGTTCTTTATCTATTATCTTCCCCATATATCAAAATCTGTTCTGCATCAGTGTTTATGACAGCGTATCCCTGAATGGGCTCAGCATGTATATGGCCTTTATATTTAATATTCACTGATGATCATCTGAACTTTTCCTTTTCTCTTTCAACTTTGTTAAGTGTAGCATCATTTCCCTTTTGTTTAAAAGGTAAAAAAAAAAAATTTTTTTGGGGGGGATATCCCAAAAACCATTTACTAAGTTTATGAGTTAAATAATTAAAAAATTAAAAATTAAAAAAAAATAAATGGTAAAATTTTTCTTTAACTTCTGAATCTTTGCATCCTGTCTTTAAATTCTATCTAATTCTGTATCATCTGAAAACTCTTAGTCTTTTTTTGAAAAAAGATTGCACATACATATGCATACACACACATATATATATATATGTAAAACATCATTGTATACCCTAAGATTCTTCCACTACCTTGTCACCCATGACCCATAATCTTAATCTCTTGTTCCCATCCCTTCCTTCAACTTGACCCCCCTCCCCCTCCCTTGTTCTATGCTTCAGTTTTGCTGATAGTTTGTTAGTCTTAAGTTTTACTTATCCTTTTGTTTGTTTTCCTTATATTCCACATATAGGTGGCATCATTCAGTATTTATCTTTCTGGCTTATTTCTGCTACCATGATTCCTTCTAGCTCCATCCATGTTATCACAAATGCATCAAACTTATCTTTTTGATTGCTGAGTGATATCCCATCATGTACATCTACCGCAACGTTCTGATTCATTTGTCTGTTTGGGGACATATGGGTTGTTTCTATATCCTGCCTATTGTAAATAGTGCTGCAGTAAACATACAGTACAAGTGTCCTTTTGGATTAGTGTTTTGGTGTCCTTTGGGTAGATTCCCAGCAGTGGGATTGCTGGATCAAATGGTAGTTCCATCTTCAGCAGCTTGAGGGTCCTCCACACAGCTTACCACAGTGTCTGGGCTAGCATTCCTACCATCAAACAGCTATTAGTGCTAAACTTAAGCAAAAGAATCATCTTTGTGCCTTACTCTAAAGATACTCCACTTGGGATCAGTGACATCTTTTTCTTCCCTTAACCTCACAAATGATATCTACTTTCTCTCCTTTTGCTCATGAAGGTGAGAGGGGCACCACTCTCATTCCTAGTCCACAGCATAGATGTCTGCAAGGTGAGGGATGAGTCAGTTGTGTGGGCCCCCGCTGCTGTCCCTCATGGGGGGCAAGAAACACCCCCACCTTTCTGCCTGCACAGATCAGCTGGCATCCTGCCCTGGGGGAGGTTTATCATGTGTGCAGTTCCCACAAAACATCATGTGCCTCAGTTGTCTACACAAGCTGAGCATGAAGAACTGTTACTCAGGGACCAGGTGTGGTGGTATTTGCCTTTAATCCCAGCTTGGGAGGCCGAGGCTAGAAATCGCTTGAGTCTGCAGGTTTGAGACTACCCTGGGCAACATAGCAAGACCTAGTATCAAAAAATAGCTGGATGTGGTGGCGTGCACCTGTAATCCCAGCTACCTGGGAGGCTGAGGCTGGGGATCACTTGAGGCTGCGGTATCAGGACTACCCCGGGCAACATAGCAGCATAGAGAGACATGGTCTTAAAAAAAAGAAAGAAATGTTAGCGCAGATATCACTAGAGCATATTGAAGAGGGAGGGCCTTTTCCACAGGACACTCTGCTATCATGTGGGGGAGCTCTTGAAGGAAGATGGTGTGGCTGATCAGGTTATATGTAGTCAAGCAGTTACAACGATGGAAAATGCAAGAATAATACTATATCCCACACCCGTGATAATTTGTCAGGCTAGGACATATCCACAGTGTTGCTCAGTATAGAAGTCAGAGAGTTTTTCTTAGTTACCCCTTCTAGGGAGTGCTTTGTAGTTAGTGGAGCTTATTGACAAGTCTTGTGGTCTTTAGTATTTTTGTCCATTGACCGTTGTTGGCATTGGGGATTTTTCAGCAGGAACCTGCAGTTTGCCTTTTAGGTTACACATTCAGCTATGTCTGACATTCGGCAATGTGTTTTCCAAAATGTTATTGAAAATCAGTTTTTGATGTGAATTATATATGTTAACTATAATGTCTAATAAACACTCCTGAAATCTTTTTGTCAAATAATTCAGTGTTTGCACTCTGATCTGGAAAAGCGTATTGTACTGTGATTTTAAAAAAAAATGATCTAGTTAATGGATAGAGAATCTGATTTTGTTCATTCACCAACTACATAAAATTGGGCAAGTAATTATTTTGGTCCCAGATAGCTTTGTGAAATTTCTCTATTTACCTTAGAATTCTATATTTTCTCTTCATTAGAGTTCGTACTTTTCTGTGGAAATTTTATTGTTCTATTTTCTCTGGTTGTAATTTACTTTTTATCCTTTTTTTGCTTCTTTTGTTAATTAAACAGTTAATCAAGTGGAGTTTGCATGTTTTCTTATGTCTTGCTTCAAATTCTGTATGGAATGATAAAGAGTATAAATAACTCCTTAAAGAGAGAGTATATATTAGAGAAGTGTGTGAAAAAGCTGTAAAAACTAAATAAAGTCTTTTATGAGGGAAATAGCTTGAGACTGAGGAATCCCCAGTGTCACAAGCAGTGGAATTTTCAGAAACTCAGCACATACATCTAACCAGTACTTAGTTCAAGTAACAGAACTTTATTCCAAGCTCAGAATTAGCCTCCCCCCAAAAGTCCTCTTCCTTCATACCTCCTGTCATTTCCACCCCTCTTGCTTGGTCCATCCCTGCACTTATCATCCTGACGAGCATAGATTGATTCTGCCTGAGTTTGAAGTTCATACAAGCAGAGTCCCAGCATGGTGTACTTTCTTATTTTAAGATTGTGGTAAAATGCACATCAGATAAAATTTATCCATTTCAACCACTTTTAAGTGTACAGGTGAATAACCCTCCCTACCATTCATCCACAGGACCTTACATCTTCCTAAATTGAGACCCTGTACCCCCACTGAAGTTCAACTATCTTGCCTCCCCTAAAGGCCCTAGTAGCCACTTATTCCAGGTATCTCACCTAAGTGGAGTCATGTCATGTCTGTCCTTTGCTGCTTGGTTATTTTACTTAGCATAGTGTCTGCAAGGGTCATGTATGATATAGAACAAATCAAAGATTCCTATTTAAGGCTGAATGACATTCCATTTTGTGTGTCTATCTCGTTTTTGTTATATTTCACCTATTGGTGGACTCCTGGGTTGCTTCTTCCTTTCAGTTATTGTGAGTCACACTGACATAAAGGTATTTATGAAATGATTTGCTCACATCTTTACTTTCATTTCTCTGGGGTGTATACTCAGAACCAGAATTGTACTGGAGCAATTGGTAATTCTATTATTTAATATTTGGAGTAACCACCATACCATTCCCCATGATGGTGCCACCATTTTATATTCCTACAGAATAGTTTTACTTTTTTCTAATATGTTTCAGCATGTTTATGATATTCATCCAGCTGACTGCAGAGTTGTCCGCATTGTCATTGTCATTGCTTTGTAGCTTTCTGTTTAATAAATGTGTTACAATGCGTTTAGCTATCCTACTCATGGGGATTGGGTAATTTCCAATTTTGAACTATATTAAGTAGTACTCCATTTCAGAGCATTTGCCATTCAGTTCCATGGTTCTTTGTTGCGTTGACTTATTTCTTGTTTCATGGATAGCAAATGGGTTACTTTGCAGGAATTGTTTGTGTAGCCGAATTAATTGCTTGTAAACTTTTGTGTTATATCACTCATTTCTTCCTATCACAAACAACTGGACTTTGAAGACAAGTTGGTCTATGAGCAGGACATGTATGGGTCATATAACTGAAGAGTTGAGGTCTTTAGCTTCAAGTGTGGTCTGCTCCATGGGTCAAACAATTTCATTCACAGTCAGCTCTGCTCTTGTCAATGGTAGTTCCATTAAGGATTGTTTGGCTGCTGTGTCCTCTTAGTTACAAGACAGCCCAAGATCTGTGTATCATTCCCCAGCTCCAGCAACAGCAGCAACAAATCCTTGTTGCTGTATCTGCAGCCTGACTTGAGTTACATGCATGTCCGTGAACCCTATTCTTTGCAATGTGAATTAGCCTGGAGTTAGTACATGGAATCAGTTTCACCCACAGTCAGTGACTTGGGACAGTGACATGGTGCCTTCAAAGCAAAACCAGAGTGCTGTGTGGGAGAAAGTGCCATGCTCTTGAATTCAGGGATCTTGGAGAATCTGGCACCAAAATACTATAATAGCTGCTAATTTCAGCCTTCAGCTAATAGAGAAAAAAGATGTTGACTGCCAGCCTGATGTGTGCAGCACTAAGTCTCACTTGCGGTGTCCTTTGAAACCAAGGATCTGCTTTAATACCAACTTGAACTTGCGATAGAAAAGCTGCCCCAAGGCCGAGCATGGTGGCGCATGCTATAAGCGGTGCCCTAGGAAGCTGAGGCTCAGACCAAGGGTTGTGGTTTGAATCCTGCTCCAGGCAATGTAGTGAGACCTAGTTCCAAAAAAAATAGCTGGGCGTGGTGGCACACGCCTGTAATCCCAGCTACCTGGGAAGCTGAGGCTGGGGATTGCTTGAGTCCATGGTACCCCCGGTAATGTGAGCCTGCGGTTCCACAGGCAAAAATAGCGAGACCTAGTCTCAAAACAAAAAAAAAAAAAAAAAAACGAGAAAAGAAAAGCCACTTCAGTAGTCACAATGGGGGAGGTGTTGTAGACTATTGACTATGGCACAGTGTCTTGGGGACTCTATCAAATGAAAAGGAGTGTGAGCAATTTTAATACCTTCATCTCCAAGTGCTACTTGGCACACTCTTTTGTGCTGTATATGTCTTTTTTACATTTTAGTTTACAAAGCTTTTAATTCATCTAGATTGGGAGGGAGATACTGCTGTGAAGAAAAAGTCGCTAAATCTTAAGAGATAGAAAATGTTCACCTCTTTCCTATTTATAAAATACAAATGTGTCCTGCTGACTACAGTAGATAACAGGTGCAAGGAAATCAGCGATGTTTCAAAAAAAGTAAATACAGGAAAATCCTGAGATGGAGCAAGGAGTTACTGATATCTCTGGCCACTTATCTTCTCCTTATACAATTAATTTTATTCTTGTCACAATATTGTCTATACATAGTTTTAGAAGTTAAATTGTGTCACCAGGTTTATGAGAAACTTATTTTAATAGTGTTCTCTGTATTTCACAATTATACATCTTGCTTTTATCAGTTGTGTGTATTATATATTGGTTCTGAAACACAAGAGCTCAGCTCTTCTTCTACCACTTATATTTCAGTTTTACTTTCCCTAACTTTTCAAAATAGCTGGATGGCACCAGCATAGTATGATATTTGATTTAAACTCTTCAGTGTTTATGCCATTTCAGTCATGTCCATATTCATTTCCTATTCCTATTGAGATGAAATGCATAGACTCGGAGACTTAAAGCAACTACACTCATTGACCTTCATTTCTCAGGGTCAGAGGGATGGACATTGCGGTAGTGGGGCTAACAACAGAAGTTACACTTTTGTTGGGGCTCCCAGGGATAGCCTGTCCCATCGCTTGCGTAGCTTGGCGAGGCTGCTGTGTGTCCTGACTTGTGTCTACAACACTGACTGATGTTTGTGTCCTGTCTCCTCCAACACTATCTTGTTTCCCTCTTTCCCTTAGCAGAACTTTGCACTCACACCAGTTATCCAGGCCTATGTCCTCATCTTGGTCACATCAGCAGAATCCCTTTGACCTTGTAAAGTAATTTATTTACAGGATGGGTAGATTTCATTCATTGTTAGTGGGGGTCATTCCTACCTACTACTCTATGTGTGTGCGTGCGTGCGTGTGTTGTTTTCCTTCTTTATTAAAGAGTCAGCAGTTGCAATTCCATCTTTTATAGCTGTGTTTCTCCTGGTCTAAATAGTGATTTTGTTCTTCTCCTTACATTCTTCATATAGTTCCTGAATCAACTGTGAAACCTGTTTGTACTTCCTGCATTATCAGACCTACCAAGAAACCCATAAACTAATTTTTTCTTGGAGCCTCTTTCTGAGCCTTTCACCTGTCAGTTGCAAACTGGACTGGGTGCTTTTCAGGTGTGCCGGCATGCTGTTCCCTTGGGATTTCCCTTTGTCGTCTGTCACATCATCCTGATGGTTCCTTAACTTTTCTTCATGGACTTCCCTTAATTTTGCTCTTATGAGTTTATTGTAAATGGTTTATTCCATTGTTTAATTGGAGTGCATCCTTTGGTAAACTCTTGAGCAAAGGTGTGCAATGGCAGATTTGGCACCTTATGTATGTAAACATCTCTTTAGCAAACCATGTACATGCTGATACTCACCCCCTCCGTTGAGAAAGGGTCTCATTTTGGGAATGGAAAAAGAAAAAAAGGAGAGGGTAGAAAAAGTAGAGGATGCTTTTGCCTTAATCCTTACTTACCATGCCTCTCTACAAGAGTCCTTTCTTAGTCATCCTGTTTCTCTTGAGTCTTACCCACAAGAAATACTCTATGTTCTCTGACAAATGAACAAACACAGACAGCCTCAAGTCACCCACTCTGTGAAGTAATGGAGAGACCTCAGAAACTAGCGACCTATTTCTCATGACCTGCTTGTAAAGCTAATTTTAATTATGAAAATTCCATCAAACCCAAAACCTGCATACCTGATTCTCTATCTTCTTGACATACAGAATATAAATCTGATCCCCGCTTTAACTGCTATTCTATCCTTCCCCATGATACAGTTCCTGAGCACGCAGCTTACATATTATTTATTTATGCATCTTCCACGATTCCCTACATTCTGTACATGTTCAATAAATACTTGCGCATCACTCCACGTGAGATATGTGGCCCTTTTATGTCCACTAAGTAAGCCAGACTCTGCCTTTTCTGATTCTTCTACCTATGCTATTCTTATTCCTGACTGTTTATGAGCCAGTTGCTTTATTCTGCAAGAGAAGCTTGCAGGAGTTCTCCAGACATGAAAGCACAGTCTATTCCCAGAGTCATTGATTGCCATCGCCAGTGACGCTGTGTGCTTGGTATCCAGACTCCACAAATAGGATCTTATGTGTGTCCTCGCTTTGTTCTCCTGACTTCACTGGACTTCACAGAGGGATCTTTCTGTCTCATCCATGATTGCATTTCTCATGCCAACACCAGGGATGAATGAAGAAAATGTACTCCATCAACGGTATCTGCTATGGAGAGAGCGAACTGCTAATAATAGAGCTTCACTTCTACTGGATACTGTGAGTGGTGAAAGAAGTGAACACACACATATCTACCTTTTCTTGAATGTTTTCCTCAGCCATGCAACACCTGCTAAGAATACAGAAGTAACTGGACATCCAGAGGGAGAAAGGGGGGGGGGGGGGGGGAAGGAGGGAGGGAAGAAAAAATGGAGGGAGGAAGGAGGGAAGAGAGAGATGCTCGCTATCACTTCCACATTAGAATTTTGTGTTTTCCTTGTGGGATCCTTGAAGGGAGAAGGGGAAAATGAGGAAATTCTAGGCTGGGTGGCCGGCCCCCTTCAAGTTCATTGAGCCATCACCACTATGGGGTTTAGGGCCCCCCACCTCTGCCCCTTGGGAAATTGTGCCTAGCTTGACTTATCAGCTCCTTGGGACCTTGAGGCAACCAACCATGGAAGGTATTTTGTATGTAGTCTGGGTTGTCTCACTTTGCAGCATTTCCTATCTAGGTTTCTGCTTAGGAACAGCATGGAGACCCTCATAATTAGGTTTCTGTGGCTTTGAGACACTTCTGGGGCTTGGGCTATAAAAAGCCATTGCCCCTGAAAACAGGCCAGAGCGTAGACATTCTCTTAGAGCATGTATTGTTGCTGGGAGAGAAACATACAATAAGGAATCTTAAGACTGTGCTTTTTGTCCCTCGGCGGAGCGCAGTAAAATCAGAACAAAATATTTAAAACTGGTTAGTGATGCTGAAGGTGCTGTGGAAATGGACCCTTTTTCTTGAGCAGAGATTCTCTCCCAGCACCATTCTTTTTGGGTTAGATTCCCCCTTAGCTGTCTTGTGCATTGTATACTATTCATCAAAAGCCCTAGCCTTCCCCATCTAAAGACTCAAAGCTGCACCTCCTCCCCTGTTGTGACAACCAAAAATATCTCCAGGCCTTGCTAGTTATGGTCGAGAAGGGTCCAGTCTTCAGCCACGTTATGGAGCTTGTGCAAAATCCCTGTTGCCACTGTTAATGTGACCATGGTATTCCTTTTCTTTAAGAATACAAAGCTGTGGATAGTTGGCTTTGCCTGTGAGTCTTTTCAGTCGTTCCAAAGGGGTTTAAATGTAGCACCCATGTCCTCGCAATTATAAATAATGCTGCGATAAATATCCGAGTACAGGTGTCCCTTTGTACCCACATTGAAGCCTCCTTTGGGTATTTTCCCAGAAGAGCGATTGCTGGGTCAAGTGGTAGGTCCATTTTCATTAATTTGATGGTCCTCCCCACAGGTTTCCTTAGTGGCTGGAACAGTTTGCATTCCCACCAGCAGTGTAAGAGTGTTCCTTTCTCTCCACATCCACGCCAGCACTCATTGTTGCCCATAATTTTGATAACATGGATGGACCTAGAAGAAATCATATTAGCAGAAACAAGTCAGAAAGAAAAAGACAGAAACCAAATGGTGTCATTAATATATGGGACATAGGAAAAACAAAGCAAAAGGCCAGGAGGGAAAGTCCAAACAAGCTAACAACCAAAGTAAAGTACACAACTGAGCAGAGGGGGGAAGAAATGAGAGGGAGTGGACAGGAAGGGAAGGTGGTGGGTGACTCCTGGGGAATAGAAAGATGTGAAATACACATAAAAATCAAATATTTAATAAAGATAAATAAATGTAGCACCATACTCCAGTGGACCCTGAGCTGCTCTTTGTACATGGTGTAGCTAATTCTTGGTGGTACCTTCCACCAGCCTGGGTCTTCTCTGGGTCTCCATAGGGCATCTGAGAAGATCCTGGCTAACCAGTTACTGGGAGGTCACTCTCTGAACTCATCATTCTGGTTTTGTGAGGTAGCGAATTCGATGGAAAACTGTAATCATCAGGATGAGAAGATCGTGGGTATGGGGGAGACTTGCTTTTCAAACGGGCAGGGCACTTAGATGTCTCATGGGAGGGGCTGCCAGCAGAGGGAGGCCAGTGAGTGAAGAGACTGTGAGGTAGGACTGTGCTGCTGTGAGGAGTGAGGGCCGGAGATAGGTAGGGTTTGTTCGCTTGTCAGGTGGAGCATGGTAAGAACTCTTTCTCAGTTATTTATGAGGCCAAATTCCAAATGTGAACTAGAGAGAATCATGTAAGGAATCACTTCTACTTATCACCAGGTTTAATAAATAGTAACCCATCAATAGTTTTCTTTGATATGCATTATCATTTACTTTCTAGCTCCAGATTATTTTTTATTTTACTATTTTTTTTTGAGATTAGTTCTTGCTATGGTGCCTAGGGTAGTCCCGATCCTTCAGAATCATGCAATCCCCAGCCTCAGCCTCCCAGGTAGCTAGGATTACAGGTGCCCACCGCCACGCATGGCTCCTTTTTCAAGACCAAGTCTTACTATGCTGCTTGGGATAGTCTCGAATATGTGAACTCAAGAGATCCCCAGCCTCTTGCCTCCCAGCACTTGGATTACAGGTGCATGCCACCACACCTGCCTTGCAGATTACTTTAAAGCAAAGCCTAGACACAGTATGTTATCTGTGAGTGCTCTGATAAGTACCACTGAAAGTGAATTAAAAGTGACCCTAATCCCAATATTGTAGTTAAAAATAATAGGTGTGCAAAAAAAATAATAGGTGTGCATATATAATATCTATGTGTATGTATGTATAATATATTCAAATATATCAATAACATGTAGAATATGTATACATATTGAATGAACATATATTGAATATATAGTATATATTCAAATGTATATAATATTTTGGATATATAACATTCAAATGTATATAATATATATTCAAAGCTGGTGTTTGTGTATATATGTACATATGTGTTTACATATATACTATGTTTTCTAAATGGTTGATTATGTGTTCATTTGAAATCTTTTTGAATCTCCACGTTCACTCTCCATTTTGAAAATGTTTCTTAAAAAAAAAAAAAAACAGGTCATCTGCTCCTGCTCTCTACAAGTGAGCTTTCGCTGTTCATATTTCTGTGATATTTTTGACACATTTCTTTGTTCCTGCATTTCCTGTGAATCAGTGTTTTGAAATAGAGGTGTGTTTGTATCCTGCAGTGATGTGACTTTGTTGATAAGACTCCTTCATATTGTTGCACATAATTCCCAACAGCCTGTGATGTCAGCAGTCAAAGACCATCATGGCCTAGATCGATTCCTTTTCTAGGCTTTGGAAAATGATGCTCTTTCATCGCCCCATCTTCACCTGTTGCAATAAAGTGGTTTCAAGAGAACCACTTTACATCGATGATGTGCAGTTCATAAGATGATCATGATCAATGCTTGATCCTCCTCTTTCATCAGTATTACACGTCATGGGCTTATCCCTCAACCTCCTCCAGAGGTGACCTCAGTGCCTTTCTCTTCCTTTCTATCTGCTTAAACTCATGGCTTTGAACTTTTGATATGTTTTATTATATCATTGTTATTCCTTGATGTCTTTTTTTTTTTTTGGACAAATTTGCTAGTTTTTGACTTTTATTTGGAAGGAGAGGGAAGCTATTGGAGGGTTTTGAACAGGAGTGGTAGGTTCTAGAAAGGATTACTTTGAAGTATGTGTGGTTAAAGTTCTAGAGGCTGCCAGGGAGGTGGTAGGGAGCTCAGCTAGCAGGAAATTATAATAATGTAGCTAAACCATGGTAGTGTAGATGAAAAGAATGGTGAGATATTTGGTGCTTTACATTGCAAAGCAACTTACTGTGGAAGGCCTTAAAGTGGAGAGTAGGTAAGATCCTACCTACTGTGTTCAAATGTAAAATGATGTTTACATTTCTATCATCTTCATTGGGGCCACTGACTGAGCTGTGACTGTATTCTGAGTGTAGATTGTCACCTCTGAAGGTAGAAGGTTGGTTAGTTCTGTGAATCCACACAGAATGAGGAGTTGGTGCCGAGTTAACATTAGCACTGCCCTATTGCAAGTTGGCATGTTAGACTTTATATAAAGTTTTCTGGGAATGTAATCCCAACCTCCTTTTCCCCTCCTACACCTATATTATTAGGAATCAGGAACAGGTAACCCTCTAGAAGGGTGCAGAGCTGAGAAAAACTTGGTAAAAATGAGAAAAAAGCAGACTAGAGACAGTCCAGAGTCATGATGGCAGGCTTGGCAAAGTGGGAGTAGTTTGGATTTCAGATCTTATTTCCTTCCTTGTCAGACACCTTTGTGCAGTGTACAACCTGAACAGCTATCCAAGGCACTCCTGCATTCGAGAGGTCTCTGGAACAACCTAGCACTGCCACCCTTTGTGTGCCCTCAGCCTCTTCATCTCTGAAAAGACTGAGGTTGACTTCATAGCCTTCTCACTGCAAGTACTTCAACTCAAGTCTTTCACCACAGTTGCCTGTGTGTGTATATGTGTGTGTGTGTATGAAGACTTACAGTGCTTAAAGATTAGAAATTTTGATAAAAATCTAAATTCTACTTCATGGGAATATTGCTTCTCAACAAACCACTGGTTGCCTTATTTTAAAAAATATTTTTTCAAAAATATTTTCCAAGTGCATCGGCAGAAGTAATATGAGTCCTTCATCCACAGCCATGGAAGTCCCTTCGTTTGAAGTTATAAATGCTGGGAAAAGATGTAATTGTATATGATTGTATGAATAAGTACCCTCCCTAACTTTCAGACTTCCAGGCTTCCTAACTAGCTGTTCTCTCTCTCACCCCTTACTCCTCGTTGAGCCCTTTAATAATGTGTGAAGCACGAGGGTGTTCTTCAAAAATCAGCTTTCAAAAATAAAAATGCAGACGCCCATCCACTGAGCTTGCAGTTGGTATTTTCCCATCGCGGGGTTTCGCCCGTTCACACAAGGCTTTGGCTGCCAACAGAGTTCAACTTCCCCCAAATTAATGCACTTAGTTTGTTCCTCTTTCTGCTGATTGCCATATATAGAAAAGAATCTAATTATTTTCCTTGGGCACCATGCCCCCGCTCTTTCTTGGGGAGCATGAATGATTCTGTTACCTCCACCAAGAACAAAGTCAGCAGAACTTCCCCAAGGGCAGCCAGATTCTCCTGGAGAGCATCTTTGAGAGCTGGGGAGCGGTTGGGGTGCACGGAGATAAACTCTTGGACCAGTATGAGATGGTGGCTTTATTTTTGGATCCAGGCTGTGTGGTGAGAAGGACTTTTCATTTCACTGAGGTGAAAACTGGGTCTGCGAGTGTGGAGCGACTTTCTTTAAAAAAAAAAATCAGAAACCGATGACTTGCTATGCACAGCTGAAAGCCTCATTCCCTTCACACAAAATCAGTGCAGTGTGCACAGCTGTTAACCTGAGGAGAGCAGCTGACATCTCTTGATGACGGCTAGAGGTGGAAGGACCCAAACTTGCAGGCTCCCCCTCCCCCTCGAGAGATTGTTAGTCCAGTCCTTTAGAGAGGTTCGTTTTGTCTCTCTGTCATCATCGGGACGCTGGCAGGGAATGTGTGTCATGCTTACCACAGAGTGTGGTGACATAGAACAAGCATGAAAGCCCAGCGGGAAAGGCTGCAGATTCCAGGGCTGACCTTGGAGTAAGTATTTTCTGTCTTTAATATCTTAATGCTTTCTGCATGGCACCGGCTTGCTGCTACCAGGAGCTCTTTAGCGTCTGTCTGTACTGACAGCTTGGAGCACTGCAGTGTGAGGGAAAGGAACGTTGTCTTATAAATGCATGGCATTGGATTTTAGCTCCGGTAAAAGCGGGGACACCAGCATTTTGCATTGCAGTCTGAACCAAAGAACCGCTGCTGCATTTTTAAAGTTGCTAAACCTCTGAGCTAGAAACAGCTTAACAGCTCATTGTGAAAGAATGTATCAGCAGGCCATGGTGTGTCTGCCTTTCTCTCCTTCTCTCTTACTGTTTGTTTATCCCCATGCTGCCTTTTCCGAGAGAAAGGCCTCGGTCTGCATTGAATAATAGAAGACATGACAATGGATGAGAGTGCAAGGGAAGGGGTGTTGGTGACATTCATTAGATGTGATCCATGTTTTATCGGTGCAACGGAATATTAATGAACTGTAGTACATTCTGGCTCCTCTCTGCAGTCTTCAGTCACTGCATGCAGTGTGTTTACCTAGTTGAGCTCTATTTGCTTAGCTGTTTTTTTTTTTTTAACCCATTCACTCATCTGCCTGCCTTCTGATTAGATGGAGCCACGTGAAAATGCCCACATCTAATTTGTGGCGCAGAAGTTAAACATCTGTTATACAGGAAGTGTCAGCAAATTTTATTTTAAATCTCTTAGTCAAAGATGCGGAAACTGGGAGTGAGTTTTGCCGGCACGCTTCAGTCATCAGCAGGGAAATACAAGTCTGGTAGAAAAATAGGAATATTCATTCTTCTCATTTATCACACAGATCGGATATTGCATTTTGGCTCAAATCTCTGTTATCCCAGTCCTCTCACACTGGACTATTTCCAGGAAGAGACTGCAGGAAGAGAATTGTGCCCAACTCTGAGTATTAATTATTCCTCTTAAATTCTGCAGATGCGTCATCCATGGGAAATTATTTCCTTGATTTAAGTTAATAACAGGATATTTCTGAGAAGATTTGAATACTTTTTGATATGTCCTTGCTGTGACATGGACACCGATTATATGTATACTAACGAGTATCCACTTTCATAAAAGTTGAGAGCTCTTGCTCGATGTGGCATTTTTCATAATAGAGATATAAATAAATTATTTTTACACTTCCCCTGAATAGTTTGTCCCTATCTGTCTCAACCCTAACATTCAACCCTAGCTATCTAGGTGGTCTACTTTCGAGGTAGGCATTTATTCTACTTCTACGTCCCTCCCGCTAGCATTCTGGAAATACATAGCTCTGATGCCCATAACTCTGTTCAAAAAAACACATGAACCTCCACTTTGCTTTCACCTCTGTTTTTGCTGATGCTACTTCTGTGTTGATATTATATATATATGTAATATATATAATATATATATTATATATATATATAGGACTTAATCTGTATCATTTCACTTTCAAGTCTTTTTTTTTCCTTTTGTCTTTTAGTAGCTTGTCCCTGTTAAAAGGAGATACTATTATGTAAATTCTTAAAATACAAACTCAGTTTTATCAAATATCTGTTGATAATTTGAAGGGCTGAGAAATGCCCCATGTTTTATGACTCCGCCAATGATGACGTAGGACATCCAGGTCAGCTAACCTGGATTCCCTGAATGTTGTTTTGGACTCAGGCCACACCCCCTTAGTCTAGTTAGCCTCTACCTGGTGAATATTACTGTGCATTTAAAATAGGTCCCTCCTCTTCGAGAGGAGGTTGAGGCACTAGAATAGTAAGTCATTTTTTATTATCGTTGTAGTGTTAGGATGAAATTTACTTTGATCATGTTGCTTATCTTGAGAAATATGACATGGCTTTAGGTATAAATGTTAGAGCGAAGAGTTAGAATCAATTATCTTAAAAGTAGATTTTTATAGATACATGCTTTTAATTAGAGCCCTTATACCAGATCAGACGTGTAGAGCAGTTTTCAGATATTCTCTTATGAGTTATTACTTTTAAAATAATGTATTCTTTCCTAATTCTTTTAAAAACATTTAACTTTTTTATTGAGATAGCATTGCTTTATAACATGACGTAACTCTCAGGTATGTGTTATTAAAAATCAATACATTACTATTTTCCATCAGCTCTACTGCTGATGATTACACTAGCATGTTTCATACTCTTAGATGCTACTCAGAATTTCCCATCTCACTTATCAATAACATAGGAGTTTCTGATTCCTTTTTAGAAACTGAAATCCTAGATGGAAGACATCAACTATATGAATATTTCAGAAATGAATGGCTCCTTCATCTATTCAGAAATTTTGATATATAAATAATTTATATGTGACTTTCCAGTTTCTGAGCATGAAAGTAGATTTTTGTTTTCCTTCCTTGCTTTCTGGTTTCATTAGAGAGTCAGGCTCAGAGCTACTTGAGTCTCCATCTGGAGATACCAAGTGGTGTCAGTGCCTGGGAATGTCTATTTTAGGACTGGAAGGGGCAGATAAGACTGTCCCTGGATACGAGGACGGCGTTATCAGTGGGCATTCCTGAGAGTTTTCCAATGAGCTGCTAAGTTGGAGTACAGAATGTTTGAGAGCAACAGCTTTTGAATGCACTCTGCATGTTGAAGGAAATGTCTTAGTTTACCAAGTAGCACTACGCCAGCGGTGATACCAGATGATGTCAAATGTTGCTCTGTTGAAATACTTTCTTAAGCGTATTAGAGAATTTTAAGAATGAGTTTTCCATCTCCGTTTAAGACAGATGCAGCCAAGTCTCAAGTATCCATACAATGGGAAACAAAGATGGCATCCAGGTGTCAATAAGACAAGATCTGGTTTTAGCCACTGTTGCCTCTTTATTCAGGGAAGGATGCAGTCATCTTCAATGAGCCTATACCCGACTCAGTCTTAAGGCACCTTTCTCAAAGGTCAGAAAGCACAGTATGTGATCAAGGCAGACCAGTGTTCATTGAGAAACTCATCGAATGCCTAGTTTCTTCTAGTGCTTACTGGAGTCCAAGTCTTGGGTCCAGACTTCAGCTATTTAATTCTGATTCTGCCATGTAACCTCATTGGAAATTGACCAATAATCACTCCTCACTTCAAATGCCGATAGATGTGCTGGTAAGAGATCACATTTAGAGGTAAGAGATGAAATTTAAGTTTTATTTCTTCCTTAAATAACAAGCAAGATGAGGCTGAAAGAAAAACAGGATGAAGGGAGCCTTATCTCACCTGGTAGTGAATATTTGAGAGCTGGCTGGTGAATGCACTTGAAAAAGGGGTTGGGTGTGTTGGGAGTTGGGGTTATAATGCTCCACTGAGAGATGAATTTGAAAAGACACTCTCTGAAAGTGGAATCATGTATAGGTACAGGAGAGATATTCTGAAGTTTATCTGAAGGTAAGCATAGCAACACTTTTTTACTGCTGCCCCTAAGGACTGGGAAACCATGGTTGCAGATTTTTCCCTACTTACAAACACACCTTCCTCTTTGGAAAGGTTTGTGGCTTTCCTTTATAAAAGCTGCAGTGTTTAACCTGCATTTTCATTTGTTCTGTCGTATCCCTTCTGCTACAGATATCCCATTGATTCTTAATCAGAAATAGTATATACTCAGTACCAAACAACACTGGCTTTTCTTGCAAAGATCACATGTCAGAGCTATCCACCAACTCACTTTGTGACAAAGAGAAGGCACAAATAAAAATGGCAGCAGTGGTTTTGAGAATGTCATTTTCAGCTGGAAGCATTGTCCTTGTTCTCATTTTAGAGCTGAAAAGGGGCAAGTGATTAGATGATTGCCCGGTGGTGCTGATAGGAATGGCCTGGTGATTCTGGCCTAAAGGGAACATGTCCTTAAGTGAGCTGCGCTATTTTTACTGCCATCATTTCTCCCACTTGGAATGACATTATTTTAACTTTCAGTCTCACTCCACGGAGCCTGAGTCCAACCCCATCCAGCCCAGGCAGTCCCTGTAGTCCTCTCTTCGCCTTCCACTTTTGGAGGTAAGCATGCTCCAGTGCCTGCCCGGGGCTCATGCATGTGTCTCTTCTCTTCTGGAGCAACCACCACAGGTGTTTGAACCCTGGGGGCTCTACAAGGTGCAATACACAGAATGTTCTTAACTGGTTACTCGGTGTTAACCTCCTGTGGGTTAAATGTTTTATGGGGTTGAGTGTTTTATTGATGACTTGCAGGAGGGCTGAGAAAATGTCCTGTGCTTATTCTAGTTAGTCTATCTTACTACTGTTTCCCATAAGAGCTTGACTTTGGTGTGTATAGTACAGTTTCTGCTGTTGCTTTTGTAGGAGACAGTCAACACTAACGTCCACAAATTTCAACTAATCTCTTCCAATAGTACATTTACAACAGTTCTTAAAAAAATATTTCCTGATTTATGAGCATGTATTATAATACAGGTTGCTACAGATTACTTTATAGCCTGTAATTTATAGGCTAAAGCATTTAATTTGTCAAACATTAATATTTTTCCCTTCTTTAGAATTCCCAGTCATATACTCCCATCCTCTTATGTAGAGGCTGATGTAAATTCCTTCTTTTTTTTTCTAGAGAAATATCTCGAAGAAATACTTGTTTTACTTTAGCAAGGATGCCTGATAAAAAATATTATAAGTGTAGTGTATATAGTATATATGTTTAACAGACTTTTAAAGAATTCTATGTATGTAAATATTAGAGGTTTCCCATATCTAACCAGAAGATATAGAGAGTACTCAGTATCATTCCATTGCTGCTTTTTAATCAAAAGTAGAGAAAAAGTAGAATCAAACACTCAGTTGATAGAGTAACTAACATTGTTTTTATTAGTAAGTATATTTAGTTTAAAATATGCAAATAAATAAAAAATTATCACTCATGACCTATTCCTTAGAAAGTCTAACTTAAAGCTTTTATGTTTAGATGATATCAGTGGGATACTTTGACAAGTTTGTTTTCCCCTTTTTTCTAAAATAAGACTGAACTGAAAATCTGTGAAGAATTGACGGGAAATAAGTTAATGACTTTGAACTTTGATTCTACTCTTCTGCTGATAGGATTCTATTTATTATTATAAAGTGACTTTCAACATGAAAGTCTCATGTAATCACATTTATAAAGCAGCCTCTGAATAGAACAGATCCTAAAAAATTGAAATTGTCCTCTGACAAACTGAAGAAATTCCATCGCACTTGGAATTTGTCTATTTCTGGTGATCTAACCACAGGAAATTAGACAGTCTTCTGGACATTTTTCTTGTATGCAACATGTCTTCATTAAATGCTCACATCTTCTCTTATTTCCTCCTAAATACAATAGCCTACATTCATAATGAAGATATTTTAACTACTTGAGGGGTAAAGAGACAGGGCTACTCACTGTGGTAATAAAGAAGATGCAAAAAGTCCATCAGGTGTTTCGCAGGAAATGTTTTTGGGAACTAGTGGTACTAGGATTGCTTTGAAAAACCTTGGCATTTCAGTGGGATGAGATAGAGAGAAAGACAAAAGAAGACAGTACAAGAATGGCAAGGTGGTGATAAAGTGTGGAACAGTCTGGCAGTGATGTGTGCAGCTATAGCATATGTTTGGTAGAATAGAAGAAAAGCATGGAGTTATACAGAGATTGATAAAGGCTGGAAAAAAAAACATTTTAAGATCATGCTCTGGAGGTCCTGAATACTGAGTTTAAAAGATTGAATATTGCTTTGTAAGCTTTGTAAGCATGCATGCATTAGGAGATTTTTTTTTTTTTTGAGGTAAGGAATTGACCATCATTGCTCAGAGTGAGCAGTGTTTTTAACAGCATAAAGGATAGACTGGATTCTAGGCAGAAACTCCAACAAGGATGCTGGTTCCATATTCCCTGAGTAGCAGGTCCTAGATTAGGAAATTGCAAAGAATTAAAATGACATTTGCGGAGTTCTTTATAGTTGACCAAACATCCTCCTATACATAATCATCTTCACTTTACTCCACCTTATACTGTTATCAGTCAGGAAGAAATATTGCTTCTGCTTACAGATTAAGATGCGAATGCACAGAGATGATAAAAGTTAACTAGTCCAGTATTAGAAATGAGTTCACTGAGACTAACTCGTGACATACATTTCCCTTCGAGATCTTTAATGGTGCGTTTTAACTGTTGATTAGGTAAAACTAGTTGCCTCGTTTAGTCTTTTTTATTTTTTTATTCCCAATGCCTGGGAGGTAGTAAGCATTTGAAAAATTTCATTAAAAAGGATATATAGATGACTTGGAAATAGGAGATGCTCTAACTACAGTGCTGTTCACAAATCATCCACTGAATAAGTATACAATGGCTCAAATGCAGTTAAATTGTCTTACTCACAGAGCAAGAGTGTAGAAGAGATTCTGCTCCACACAATCATTTGGGGATCTAAGTGGCTCTTTAATATATGACCTTCAGGCTTGCACATCCAGAATGAACATGTAGCTGTTGGAAAAGGAGAGAACACGGAGATCAGGCAATATAGGGATGATATAGACACCACTTGCACGTATTCCCATTGGCTAGACTTCAGTCATCAGACTATACCTTAGGGAAAGGAAGACTGGATGTTACAGCTTCCTTGTGTTCAGGAAGCAGAGAATGAATTTGGTAATCGCCACAGTACGTCACAAAGTTGTTGAAAGGAAAATATCCTTCAAAGGTGCTCAGGAGTTAATTTTGAATGAACTGTTGGTCCTCACATTTCCAGCCTTAATTGAATGGAACCCAAGAGAGCAGAGTTAGAAATGGAGGTGAATATTGTAATGATGAGTCTGAACTTGAACACATTGAGACATCTTTGGTAGAGACATCTGGTTGACCACTTAGAGCTGGGTATCTCTAAGAGTGTGCCTCCAAGTGATGGTCTGACATTATACATTGTAGGTATTCCAAATACCTTCACACATGCGAACACACATACACAAAGAGAGAGCAAGTATTGCATCTTTGCTCAATTTTTTCTTTCCTTCATTGTGATGGATAGATGTCATCTTTGTTCATTTTTTCATCAGTGGTGTTGAACGAGTTGGAAGAGGGTAGTATGGTGAGCATTGACCATATCTGTACCCTTTTGAGGTGTTGATAAATAGTTTCTAAAGATGGCAATGGAAGGTTGATTCCTTTCAAAGTAAAGCCTTGGGGGTAAGCTGCAGTGCGAAGTCCAGTTAGGATGCTGTGGGCTTCTCCAACTCTGCCTTCCTTTAAGATGGCCCTGAAATAGAAGACCAGCTGCTTTGAGAGCAGCTCTGTGGTAAATAAAATTGAGGTGGAGTTGGTATGTCTTGGGAGTGTGACCTTGAAACTGCCACATGAAGTTGAGAGCAGACAACCTTTGTTTCAGTGTGAAGGAAGAACTTTCTGTGAAATTTTCCTAAGTCTTGAATGGGCTGCCTCATCAGACTGTCAGCTTGATATCAGTGGGAGTCTCTCAGGAATCCTGGGTTTCCACTTAGCTGGAAAATTATGGAGGCCATTCGTCCATTGAACAGAGTTAGATGACGTGAATCCCCAAGGCCCTTCCATCCTGAAAGGATGACATTCTTGTCTCCAACAGGACTGAGACAGACAAAATACACAATTTGTCTACAGTCTTAAAAAAACGCATCAGAATACTGGTTTATCAGCTCCAGTGTGACAGAAAACATCTTGCAATGCTCCAGTGGAATTTATTCTGCTCTCTCTCTCTTTGGAGGCTAGTCAGAATCCCACAATTCCCAGTAATTAGTAAATTGACTACAATTTGGTGTCTGCTCATAGCATGACAGCTTCAAAGCCTTTAGGGCAATAGGGCTCTGACCTGTGCCAGCTTGGAATCTGGACCGTGATGACATTCCAGAGGAATCTACTCTCTTTGATGTTTGCAGTATCTTTTTTGGCACTTTGCCTCCTTGTCCCCAGTAGGGACCCTGTGAGGCACTGAGGACTGGCTGCCTCTGGCAGTGAGCACATTGCTGTTCTGATGAGGGGATTTTCTTCTGCATTGCCTATGCCCCGCCTTCTGAGTGGATAGCAGCCATGAGAATATTGGTGGCGCTTCTGGGGTTTCTATCTCACTCTTCCAGTCTGATTCACCTCTCCAGGTAGCTCCTGGCATCTCAAGGTGGTACATACACCATTAGCTCTGCCTCATGTGGCAGGGGAATTGGTCTTCTGTTTCTTCTCCTAAATTCAGCTGTGGCCAAAATCCTACCCCACTGCTGGTAGAATACGGTACTACTTCCAGAGGAGACTTGCCATAAACTCCACAAGGACAATGATTTCATTTTTAATATATATATATATGTATTTTTTTACATCATTATCTACCCCGAGGTTCTCCCACCAACTTATCACCCATGAACCATCTTAATCTTTTGTGCCCATGCCTCCTCCAATTTTACTCTCCCCCTCTTGCACTATGCTTCAGTAAGGACAATGATTTTTATCATTGACTGCTCTTCCCTGGGACTCAAAGCCATTGTGATGTTTGCATCTGTGCTTAAGATATGATGTACCCTAGGTCATCTATCTGTCTGGGAATGCTCTAGTACCCTGAGAGGCAGGGAATGTTTTGATTCTGCCATATATACTAAATTATAGCTGTTGAAATGTAAAATCTGAGCAGACATCACTTACAAACCTGTAAGGTTGAGGGAAGAGTAGAAAGGCAGAAACACAGAGCAGTAAGCCTGAGTCTAGAGCTGGGTCAGTTTCGGGTCCTGTGACCCCGCTTGTCTATGCCCTGCATTCATCTCACCTGGTGGGTGTTAGAGGAACCAAGTTCAGGACCCGACAAGCTGGGAGTCACAGCGCCTCGATCCCGGTCGCTGTCCCACACCTTGGTGACCTTGGGCACACCTTGAATTTAGGGACCTTCATCGTCACCATTTGTGAATCTCCTTTTTTCTTCACTGACAACCTGAAATAATAGCTTTACAGGTATTTGATCTGAATACTCTGTGCTAACAAGAACAGGACTGGCAGTGCCCCTGAGGGCAATGGGTAGCACCATCACAGGAGATAGCAAGGACAGTTGGCACATCACGGAGTCATGGCAGGAGCCTGCCATGTGTCCCGCTGCTGCTGGAATGCACACCGGGTCTCCACTGCTGTCTGAAGCTGCCTCACTTGTTGCCATGGTGAGGGGCAGGCACAATAGCATTTACCAAAGACATGCCCGTCTGCTCTGTTCTGTGCCTTTTTTTCCTGGGAACCTGTGAGGGCGAGGAAGCCACCTGACCCTTAAGCCCATTGAGTTCATTTCCTTGGTAGGATGAACGGAACCATTTGTCTTTTTTCATTTGATTTCCCCCCTTTCATTTTGTGGACAACGTTGACAAAAATTGAGGAAGCTGCTACCAGATGGTGCTTTTTTGGTGCTCTCCAGACACCAGAGCCTGTTCTTCAGTGGATGTGATGCTTTAATGAATTGTCTGATGCACCCCTGAGTTTTAGTTCTGATGCCTTATATAGCAGCGAATCTGTTCAGTGCAGAGATTCTGAAGATGGCTCTTCGAGAACAACGTGAGGTGTATTTGCAGAATACCCAAAATTAAACATAATAATAAGACAGACCTGAGGTGGCTTAGGAATGCTGTGCTGGCCCTAGTGAGTGGGGTACTAGTGGAAGCGGGGGATCTCAGATACTCTTGGAGGCTGCTCTGCAGGGAAGGTGCCAACGGGCCAGTCAGCATTCCTTTGGCCCCATTACTTCTGTCTACACCACCAACCTGGGGGGCTCTGGCACTTGAGATGAAGAGCCTATGGAGTCTCCTGGTGGGGGCTAGAAATGCAGACTAGTGCCATCAAGGGGAAGGATGAGTAGACTGAACTTGTTGCAGAAGAATCCTTTGGTATGGTCCTTCAAGTTGGCTGGAGCGTGTTGGTTTTTGAGCTGGTCTCATGGCCTTACCTACGTGAGGTGACTGAGCCTGAGGGATGATGTCTTGCAGATCAGCAGGCAATCAGAGCATTCAGGTTCACTTGGGTCCCTGGTCCTCTGAGTCCTTCTAGAACCTTGGTTCTGGCCACCGGTGTAGCTGCCTTGGTGTGCCTGGATGTGAGAATTGTTCTAGAAGTTGGCTTTTCATCGTCAACACTCTCAATGTTTGGAAAAGCATCTACAATTTCTCAAGGCAACTTTTTCGTTGGGTCTCCTGACTGGGGTGAGAAGCTGCAGTGACTGAATGAGGTGTCTGCTTGAGGCAAGAGGTCAGTCACCAAGAGTGTCCACTCCCTGCCCAGCACTGCCCTGTATTCCACAGACATTATTAGCTCCTGTCACCCTTTCCTTACGACTAGGGCAGCAAGACTGGAATCTTCAGAGAAGAGCCCAGACACAGAGAAACAGTGCAGCCATAGTGACCACCTATGTCACTTTGCCCAGACTCGGCTCCATGCATGCAGGCCAGGGCCCCTCAGGTCCAAACATGCCAAGTTTGGGAAACGCATTCTCCCTACTTACAATGCCAAGAAAGCAACTTGGATTGGTTTGCCATCAAACATGAGGAGAGCTGGCATGAAGGACAGTGTTTCCCTTCAACACATCTCTGCTCACAGTCACTCTGAATTTGCCTCCAGAAAACGAACTTCCTTGACAGAGGAGGTGCTTGTGTTGTTGTCTGTGGCTCCTCTGTGTGTTCACTGTAGACAGTTTTCAGGCTCTGGGAATATGGTTCTGCACAGGGGAGCAACATTAGGGCTGAGGTGTCGGGTCTCTGTTATTTCATGTTGTTCTCTTTAGACAGAGCCTTGATGAGCCAAGGAGGGTTAAATGACTTCATGTTGAAACTCAGCTTGTGGGTCCCCGGGGTTCGGACTGCTGCTCTTGCTCTCACCTGAGTCTGCAGCTAGGGCTGCTGTTGACCTGGGGGTGACAGACCTCGACTTTGTTGGGATGGTGGCAGGGCTCTGGGTATCCTCTTAGAAGACATGCCTCCCAGGACTGTGGAAGGCTTCCCACCCCATGTGCAGGGAGCCAGAATTATTCTTGCTAGCACCAACTCTTACGCCTGCATTTGACTCTACTCCCTCGGAAAATACATCATTACAGGGTCTTAATGGACGAAACTTTAGAATGACTTCACCGACTCCCTGAATACTGACTTTTGAATGGATTGAAATTGTGTATCTTTAGCTGTTGTCATCTACTTACTGTATGTTCTTAGGGGAAATGAAAACTCTGGTGCGCTCTGTGTGTGTGTGTGTGTGTGTGTGTGTGTGTGTGTGTTCAGGACGTTCTGCCGTGTATTCTGTTTCATTCCTTACTGCATTGCTTTGAGATAATGGAGAAAAAAATTCCCATACTTTGCAGAAACCTATTTCCTACACTTAAGATGTGGCTGCAGCCATCAACACCCACCCAGTTGATAAAAGAATTAAGTTGTGATGTTCTTTGAAAGCATAAGCTGGCAAGGCTAATGTGAAACAAAGCAGTGCCTCAGTGAGAGGAGTGATACAAATGCAGAATTCAAAGAAAAAGCTTCTCAAGTTTCTCTAGCAGTCACTTGGGGGATAATAATACCTCTTGGAGGTGTTATAAGAATTAATTAGGTAACATTTGTGAGAAGTTCCCACATGAGGGTTCTGTTGTATTATTATTAGCTTCATATTGTTCTTGGAAACTCAGCATTCAGCATGAGCTAGCAGACTCCACCTTTGCATTAAGAATGTTGCGTCTTCTAATTGAACGCAGCAGAGAATGATGAAATATTATGACATGGGATAGCTATACTAATGGTCCCAGGTGAAAAGGAGATGAGTGAGATTTCATGGATTCTCACACTTCTCTACCACTTTTCCCATGACAATGTGCTTGGCTGGATTATTACTGGATCAAGTTGATAAAATATTATGGCGCTCCTCAAAAGTGAGAGGAACATTTATTTTCCTGGGGTGTCGTTGCAGTTGTCTTTCTATCCCTCTTTGTATCAGATACAAATTGGCCTTCATCTTTATTGAGGGCTGAGTCAGCAGTCATTTGTAATCACCCCCCCCCCCCCCTCTGTTTTTCTCAGTGTGATCCTATGGGTATAGCTGATGGGTATAGCCTATACCTATGGGTATAACCGTGATCACCTGGCCTCAACCTGTCTATACCGTGTTCATCTGAACCATTGCCGTCATGCCTCCTGTAGCCCCCCAAATCACCCCACTGCTTTAGCAGTCTTTGCCCCTGGGGTTCATTTTCCACTCAGTGTTCAGGGGCCTATTTCTAGTGTAAGTTGCTACTCCGCCTGTGACCTCCCTTGCCTGCCTTCCTGCCTCCCATTACTTGCTTCCTGCCTCCTCTCTCATTCCCTTTGGCTACATTGGATTCAGGTTTACTTGCCCTTTCCTAGCAAATTCAGATCAGGGTTTATTTTCTCCTATTGCTGAGATATTCTCCCCCTACTCTTTCCCCTTTAAAAAATTTCCAAAGCTACCTCCCAAAAGGGGGAAGACCGTACAGACAGTACAGTCCATACCTCAAGTCATCTGGATTCCCCCGTGAACACGCCTCACATCGGTTCTACCATCCAGCCTCCCTCCGCACCCTCCTAGCTCCTTGGGATGTTTTTAAATATTTTTGCTGAGCCATTGGAGATTAATTTGCAGACACTCAGACGCTTCACCTCTAGATCCTTCCATGTGTAGGTCCTAAGAACAAATCCATGCCCCTCAGGAGGTGAACACCTGTGAACAATCACCACTACCATGGCCTGAGTTGAACACTCTTGCAGGATTATTTTCTGTGGTCTACACTGAGTTCTTTGAAGTTATCTCCAAAAAGGTGTTTTTCCCCCCATCCAAAATCCAATTAAAAATCAATCGTGTATTTACTTTTATTTATCTCCTTTAGTCTAGCATAGTTTCTCCATTTTCTTTTTTTGTCTTTTCGCAGAATTGACATTTTTTCCAGCATGCAAGGCAACCACTTTATTGACTGTTAGCTCCATTAGATTCATGTTCAATATTCTTAGTGAAAACAAAACAAACAAATCATGCTTGGCAAGACTAGGTGACGTTCCCCATAGAAACCCATCAGGAATAAGTGATGCCTCCCGGATCTTCCCTTGTAGGGACACCCCTCTAAGTCTCTGAAGTCATCTCAAGGACATAGGTATATCCTTTCCCAACAAGCTTCCACCCTGTGTTTTCCCTTTCCACAGATAGGTCCTTAAACAGTATGATCTTCAACAAAATTGAGTGATGAGACTTATAGAAAGGGACACGTGTACCTGGATATTTACTGCAGCACTATTTATAATTGCAAGGAAATGGAAACCACCCAGATGACTGGATGAAAAAGATGTGATATATATACAAAATGGAATATTACTTATCAGTTAAAAATGACAAATTTGATGAATTTGAAACAACATGTATGGACCTAGAAGAAATCATATTAGTGGAAACAAGTCAGATAGAAAAAGACAAATACCAAATGGTTTCACTAATATATGGGATATAGGGAAAACAAGCAAAAGGCCAGGAGGAAAAGTCAAAACAAGCTAACAACCAAACTAAAGTACACAACTGAGTTGGGGTGGGGGTTGGGAGCAGTCAGGGAGGGGAGGTGGTGGGTGAACCCTGGGGAATACAAAGATGTGAAATATATATAAATAATTAAAAAGTAAGAGAAAGGTCGAGTGAATCTATTCCCACAGCAAACATACATTAAGCTTTTTGAGAGTAGCTGCTTCTGTTTTATTTCTTGACACTGGCTTGAATTAGGCTGCGGGGTTCACATTCATTTGTCTCTACTTCGCTGTGGCTTTTCTTCTAGTGGCTCTGCCTTGGATGCTGGTGATAGTGGGAACTGTTACTAACAACATGTCTCTGAGGAGACTCTCTGCAGTGGCTTGGCAGTGACAGTGAAAGTGTCTGTGATGAGGCTCCACCTGACTATTTTAGAAACGAAAAAACAACTTGCCACACACATGAGCTACTTTCTATAGGATGTAATGGTTGGTACTAAAAACTGAGCAGAAGTGAGTTTTGTGCTTTAAATGAACACATGTTAAATGATCAAGTACTAGTGCCTGGAACCTGCCAATGTTACCTCATTTGTAAAAATAAGCTGTAATTGCTTCTTTGCAGATGTGAGTACAGACTCTTAAGGAAGGGTCCTTGTAGGGCCTAAGTCCAATAGATGCATCCTTGAAGAGAGAGAGAGGTAGAAGTGAAGAGAACATTCTCCCTTCTGCCTCCAGAGGGAGCATGGTCCACTGACTCCAGAATTGGGGCTTGGTTGATACTCACTATGAACAGCCTCCCCAGCTGCAAGCTGCAGAAGAATATATTTTTGCTGCCAGGAGCTGTGGCGCACGTCTGTAGTACAATCACTGGGAGGTAAGAGGCCAGGGATCGCTTGAGTTCCCAGGTTTGAGACTACTCCAGGCAACACAGTGAGACCTAGTCTCGAAAAAACAGCCAGGTGCAGTGGTGGGCGCCTGTAATCCTAGCTACCTGGGAAGCTGAGGCTGGGGACCGCTGGAGCTTGAGGGATTGGGACTACCTTGGGCAACATAGTCTTAAATTTATATATATATAAATTTATATACATAAACATATATATGTATATTTTTGCTGTTTTAAGTCACCAAGTTTGTGGTGACTTGTTGCAACCCATTTAAGAACCAAGTAGGAGAGTAAAAGTCACCTTCCCTCATGTTCATCTTGACCATCTGCTGACCCTGAGAGATGTGTGTGGGCACTTTAACCTCCGTCTTATAGGAAGAGGAGTAAGGCCCCAGGAGTCCTGAGATTTGAACCAGCCCTTCTAACTTGCACAGAGGCTGCCTGTCACACCCTGCTTCCTCCTGGCAGGAGCCAGGGAACAGCACAGATAGCTTCTAAGAACAGTGTAGGAACAGGCTTCTGAGGGTGGTCCCCCAAAGGTGGTCACCCAAAGGATGATGGTATCGCAAGTGTCCCCCAGTGCAGGTGACTTATTCCCCTCTAGGTGCTTCTTCGGCTTTCCAGATCTGGGAGACCTTGGAGCTTGCACATGACCTTGTGTCTGTGTGTACTCCAGGGGAGGGAGCGAAAGCCCCTGCCCCCTTCCGCCTACTTGGCTGTACATGTTAGCCCTGTCTCATGGAACACTCATCTCATACCTCTGTGTGTGTGGTGGTTTCCTGCCCCATTCCATGCTGCAGGGCTCTGGACAAAAGACCCAGAATGAACAGCAGCCTCAGCTCCCCAAGACCTAAGCCTCCTGGAAAACGCTTGTGTTTCCTCTTTCACTATGGCACCCCATTCAGTGCTGCTAAGTAGACTAGTCTAGACTGCTAGCCCCCCAGTCATGGCCCCCAGTTCACTCAAAGGTCACTTGGTCTGCGAGCAGGCCTGGTGCCAGGGACAGGACAATACAGGGGAGCCCACACCTCCCCTCAGGAAGTGCTCAGCCACTGTGCGAAGCTCGCAAGGGGCAGTGGGATTGAAGCAATAACAGCAGCAGGGAGACGACAGCCCTTGCCTGTTCCTCTGCCCAGATGTAGGGCCCAAGCGGTGTGTTCAGCAAAGGGAGCTCTGCAGAACCTGCTGGTCTAGCGCACGTGGCTGGTCAGCTGAGGCGTGGAGAGTTTGTGTGGTGACTCTCAGCGCTTCCATCTTCTCCCTCCTTTACCTGTTGCCTGGTGGCCCCTGAAAGCCATAATTAGATGGACTTCCCCTTTAGCTCAGGGTGGGCATGGGACTTGGGTCCCTGTGCATCATGGTTATCCTCTTCCTGACCGCTGCGTGCAACCCTCCGCCCCTTTACAGTCGGTATTTTGCAGTGCTTGAGGGGAGGCATGACAGGAGTTCAGTTTTACAGATGTTGCCCTGAGACCCAAAGCCTAAGGGTTAGAATCAAACCTCAGAACTCGCTGTCACTGGATCCGTATCAGGTAAACTGCCTCACCTTTGTCACTCCGAGTCAGCCATTTTTTTGAACACCCCACATTTCCTCTTGATGGAACCTGGCTCTGCAATGAGAAAATCCAGAAAGCAGAAAATGACTACGCTGTGAACTAACATCCCAGTAGCAGTGAACTAACATCATTCATTGTTTCTTTTCAAAAGGAAAAAAAAAAATGGTTGTCATCCCCATACTTCCAGAAAGAGGTGAGATTCCATTTCCTGCTCATTTGTGAAATGAAAAAGTGTCTCAGAAAATATAAGTTCTTGCTTCGTCAGCCTTGACATGATGTACATTCGGTGACATTTTGATAAAATGGCAGTGACTGTGAACTCAGTGCTTAGAATTCTGTGGCTCTCTTATCTCCTAAGATATTTCTAATCTCTGCTGATTTAGAGCTTCAAATTCGTTTTGTGGACTTTCGTTTTTATTGCAGGGTCCATTGTGCAGTGTTGCTGAATGACCATGGACATCCATTTCTGTATTGTTTGTTTCAAGGCCCTGTTTTACTGTATACCCAAGTTGGTGAGTTTGTAAATGAATATGAGAAAGTTTCTGTGGTCATTTTCACACAGTATTAAAATCAGAAATAATCTTTCCAACAAAGTAAAATGAACTGCTCTATTCTCCCCTCCCCACTGAAAACTAGTCATTAAGAATTGCCAAGATTGGGTGGTGCTTGGCGGAATTAGAGCTGTGAGAATAAGATCCATTGAAGCAAGACAAGACCCAGTCTGCACACATTCTGTCCTGCCCTGTTTTTTAGTCCTTAGGATGTCATCTCAGTGGCTCTGACTTGGATGTTCTCTTAATGCTGTGGGTGATATGGAGAAGTGTGAGAGACTCATTTTCCAACAACTTATTTTAGTTTTAAAGTTACATTTTAATTGCACAAGGACACCTGAAGAAACAGTGTAAGATTGATACATAAGGCCACATACGTGTAAGATTGATACATAAGACCACATACATGTACGATTGATACTTAAGGCCACACCAGTGTAAGATTGATGCATAAGGCCACATACGTGTAGGATTGATACATAAGGCCACATACATGTAAGATTGATACATAAGGCCACAAAAGTGTACCGACATCTAAGTGAGGACTGTAAGAGTGGGTTCTAAACTAGACACTGAAGATTGATTGGGGGCTAAGTAAGCAAAATAGTGAAGACCCCCAGGGATAAACAGAGGACTCTGAAAGATGGAGACATGACAAGGAATGGAAAATATACTTGTTTGCCTGAAAGTTTAAGTAAAACTAATGTGGTGAGAGGGGAATTTTATGGGAAAGAGATGGTACTTTGGAGTACCATCTGTGCTGGTCTCTAGGACTTGCTTGGGTTTTACTTTTTCAGTGTGAGCCGTGTCTGAGTTTGTGACCAGAAGATGGATGTCATGAGCGTGGCAGTTTGGTGATTCATGTGTTGGAGCCACGTGGTGTGAGTGGAGTAGAGGAAGCAATGGACAGGAAAAGAGCTACAAAGGGCAGGACTAGACAGACTGCACTGAAGAAGGGAAGGGAGGTGGCAAAGGGCACTGTGACAGACTCAGCAGACCTGCTGAAGCCTGGGAGACAGTGTGTAGACTGGAGGACTGTGGTGCCTCAATGAGAGACAGGGAGGGTAGGAGAAAGATCAGTTTTGTGAATGAAGGTTTCACTTCAGGCTCCATTTTGGAGCGTTGGATTTGAAAGTGATGGTGCCAGGATCACATGGGGGCATCCAGAAGCTGCTGGGAGGCTCCCTGAGTGTTCAGGGTTTACTGGGTAATGGAGATGGAGCTGCAGGAGGTGGCAACATAGACACTGAGGCTTCATGAAATGGTGAGTCCCAGGGAAGCTGACGCTCTTGTTCTAGGGTTAGCTGCTGCTGCTGCTTATCTTATTTTTGAATTTTTTTTACAATGCATGATTGTATGATTGTTGATCCCCATGAGAATACCCTCCCCACCACACCAACCTCTGGTCTCTCTGATTCTTTTCTTATTGTTTTTCATCCATGTTTAGCCCTTTAGTTTTTTTTTAAAATAATTATATATATATATATATATATATAATATATATTATATATGTGAGATACACACACACACACTTTCGTTTGGTTGTCCATATATTAGTGAAACCATTTAGTTTCTGTTTTTTTCCTTCTGACTTGTTTCTGCCAATATGATTTCTTCTAGGTACATCCATGTTACCAAAAAAGTCATCAAATTTGTCATTTTAACTGATTCTTTCTGGATCTCTACCCTCATCCTGGATAAGGATGTGATTTCTTGGGAGTTGGTAGAGCATGCAGTTTACTTTTCCTGTACTGATTTTGCCTTTGTTGGCCAACCCAAGCACCTTTGGCTTGTATCGGTGCGTCTTGTTTCTGGGTGGCTGTCATCTCCATTGTTTTCTGCCACATTTTGTTGCTCCTTCACTTTATGCTCGGGTCTTTGGCTTTAGGGGCCTGACTCCCAGCCTTTTATTTTGGTAGAGCAGTTCCTCGTTGGGGACAGCCATCAGCTGATGTAGGTCGCCTGGTCTCCTTCTTTGAAGCTCTGCCATGAGGCCACTGTCATTCTGCAGGCGTCCTCCCTCTGTGCAAAGGGAGTGAGCAGCGCCTTTATTGATGGCGTCTCTGCAGCAGGTTTTTTGTCACATCTCCCCAATGACATTGTAGGTGTAGTTCTTTTCTGCTTGTTCTCACAGTTCAGGGATCGGTGGTTCTCTCCATTCTCTTTTTGGATCCTGCCCAGCCAGGTGGTCTGTGTTTTTAGGGCCTTTCTTCCCATTCCTCACCTCTTCTGTTTCTGTGGTTGAAAAATCATCTGCAAGTGCTTATTCCTGGTAAGGGTTAGCTGGAGTGAAGGCAAACCCCGAGAGGGATCTGTGGCGAATTCCCCCCCCCACACACACACTGCATCCTGCTTCTTTGCAGGACTTGTGTATGAGTGGTGCCCATGCACTGGATTTGTATATGCAGTGGTGCCCATGCTCTGGACTTGGGTATGCAGCAGTGCTCATGCACTAGACTTGGGTATGCAGTGGTTCCCATGCACTGGCTGGTCTGGGGAACTCCCAGGCTGACCCCAGCCTCACCCCACCCCACCTGCAAAGGTGGATGGATGAAGCCCATGTGTCCTGAGCAAGGCAGCTGATGGCAGTGCCCACATGCCAACTGGCATGGGCAGCTCCCAGGCCAACCCATGAGCAGCTCCCAGGCCGACCCTGCTCCATCTCACCTGACCTTGAAAGGTCAGAGCTGGTATGCACAGAGAGCGTTGGCTGTGCCATCATGGTGCTAGGGTTGGCTTCTACACTCAGGGAAAGGAGACCACCACGTCCAGCCTTGGGTGGGAGCACTCAGCTGCAGCTGGCAGCCACGCTGCTTGTATCTGGCTAGCCAAGTAGGAAGCTTCATATTCTGATGACAAGAAATGTCCAAATAGACGGACATGGTTCCAATATGGAGCCATAGCCTTTAGGACTCTGGAGTTGCCCCAGCAACCAGCCAAAAGGGCTGCTTGTTTTCATAGCACTAAGGAGGCTGAGGAATTCAAGTTTGAGCATGGACAACCCTCTCTCCCTTACTTGTGGGGGGCAGACTGTTGGGGGGCCACTTTTCTCAAGAAAAAACAAAGCAGCACAGGATGGAGACCCAAACCCCTCTCTTCCTGCCCCAAATTCTTTGCAGTAGAGTGTAGCAGAGTCACTTGGGGGACAAAACCTGTGGACGCAACATCTTCTTAGCTGCTGCCTTTCTCTGTACCTCATGATGTGCTAGACCACGTGACCTTGCGTAGCACCACTTACATTGGAGCCTTATAAAGCACTTGTGTGAAGCGCTTATAAAACCTTCTCTAAAACTACAGACTATTCGGATTCGATGAATGGAATTGTTTCATACTGACAGTTGTACTTTTTGGAAATGATCAGCCCAAAGTAGAAGTTTTTGTTCCAAAAAGACATTCACTGGATGTTGGTTGATCCTGTTTCGAGGGGGGTCACTGTTGATGCTGGGGATGACTTTATGACCTCTCAGCTGCAAGATGTCCTCAGTAGTGAGTGTTGACAAGTGAGCAGAGTCACCATAGAGGGCTCAGGGTGGACCAATTGCATCGTCTGCCACCAGTCTGCTATGGTACCGAGGCATCTCTGATGGAGGGCAGTGCCTATCCCATTGCACTGCCAGTGGGAGCTGTGTCTGGGGCATATTTATTTTGCCAGAAAGTGACCAGAAGCCTCACAGACTTCTTGCAAACTCTTCTAGTTTGCTGTGCTCAGAGAGCATGCATTTCGTCGTGGTCTAAATTGATTTTGGTTGTTGAGACATAAGGAAGGCTGGAGTCAGCCTTCTTCTTGCCTCATTTAATTCTGGGATCTCATTTTTCAAGAGACTCTCTGACCCATTTCGCTTCTCTGCGATGTGTGGTGCAGTCGCTTCTGAAGTAGCTTAAAGACTCAGCAGTCTGCCAAGAGCCATTTGGGTCAGTAATTACAAAGTGCTCTCCAGTTTGTGGACATTTCTCACAGACGACCTCTCATTAGTTCCCCCAAAGAGCACGGTGAGGTCATTCTCACTGTGTGTTTGTTTGACTTGATCTCATCACTTATTTCTTGATCGTATTTGAAGCTGCCTTGAATGAGCCCATGTCTCCACTTGGTATGAGCAGGTAGACCAGCTGGTTCTTCAGGATGCTGCTTCCATTTTATGGAAGGGAATCAGGATTTAGAGAGATTCAGTAACTTAACCCAGAGTTTCACCACCTAGAAAATCACAAGGTCAGACTTGTTTTCTCATTGTCCAGTGGCTTTGCACAGCTTTCTCTAGGTGGAGTGTCCTTTAGCTCTCTGCACCACTGGCCAAGCCTATTCTGAGCCAAGGCTTGTGACAGGGGAAATGGGAGTTGGAGAATGACATCCCTGTAAAGGCCACACTTTTCTTAAGGAGCCTACAGTGGTTCCAATAAAGGTTTGTCAAGTGACTTTCTAGGGTCCCTCAGAGATGCCACCTGGAGTTGCTAATGTCTGGCCACCATAATCTGCAGAGATGGGAAAATTGTCATCCAAGAGTATTTAAGGATGACAGGATATTTTTATTATTTATCAAAGTGTGTGTATCTGAAGACATTATGACAATCTATTGGAATCTCCTGTTGGTGGTCAGGGAGAACCATTGAGTCCTGAAAAATGGCATCAATAAAATTCACTTAAAAAACTGACATAAGACACAACACTCACGTTCCCCTGGAGAATGTCATCTGCGGCTAAGCTGAAAGCCTGGGCTGTCTTTGCTTCAGAATGGCATTTTGCTTTGACAGCCCTTTGTTCTCCCTGGCTGATATTTTGGCGGAGGAGATCAGCACATAAGTGCATGTGCTTTCCCTCCTGTAGGAAGTGATTGGACTACAGTGATGTGAGCTCATATTTTCTCCCTCATTAAAGTGCCTATCTGCAATTTGTCCAAAGGAGGCTGCCAGCTCGCAACCATTGCTGGAGTGTGGTGCCATTTTGCTGGTGATGAATTTGCCCAACTCTACAGGGTTTATTGTCTAGTTAGATTTAGCTTTAACATCCATCTAGAGTATGCTTAAAAAATCATCAAGGAATGTAACCCCATCGACCAGAGAGTTAAAGCTCCCACTTGAACACATCTCATTTATATAGCAATTTTATCTAGGGCACTCAAGAGTGGTGAGTTTGTTCACCACTTTGCTTTGACCATAGAGCTGATTTCATTTCACAAGGATGAATACCTCATTTAATGTCCCAGTCTTTTGCGGCCATTGAACTGTCCTTGTGTTCTTGATAACCGCAGGTAAACTTCTTTAGTAGGTCAGTTTCTGCTATGAGGTCTTCTTTGTGGGTAAGACACCAATTCAATGTCTGTCTTGGTTCTGGAAGTTTTAGTTGATGCCACTCATCTCTGTGATGTTGTTTTTCCATCATCACAGATGACCACCAGTTAGCGTTGTTCCAGATATCTGAATGAGTGACTTTGGATCTGATTATTCCCAGGATTTTGACAGAAGCTGAGATGTGGGCTTTTGCTCTCAAGCAAATAGACTGTTTAATTTATGTGACTAGACTGTTAGTCAGTTTGGTAGATGGAGACTTTCCTCTGCGCTCTTTTAGTCTACCATTTACAAGTCATGTATAACTTGTTTCCTTGTCTACAGAATGGGAAGTGAAGGCATTTCTCTCAGTGCCAAGGATGAATGAATGTCAGATTTGAGTAATGAGTGTGAAGCTGGTGAAGAGGAGGAATTAAGGTTTTTTTCCTTATGTCATGTTGCAGCTCAGTAATAGAGGGTCTGTTCATGTGGCCTGCTCTCCATGATAGCTTATAGACTCCAGGAACCCTGGAGAAGTACAAAGATGCATACTTGAGGTTCTGGAACTTAGGCTATAGAATATTATTCATGCAAGCAGCAAGAGGAAAGTGAGATCCTAGGCAAGCATTTCAAAGTATTTAGGGGAAATAAACTTTGCGCTTGACCTTCATTTAATCAACTAGCTATTAGCTTTGAACAAGAAATTGCATTTTAATCATTAACTACTAGCCAGACTAACTTCTAGGCTCTGAGGATATAGCAGTGGAGAGTATGGAGAAGATCTGTATTCTTGTGGGGCTTAAATCCTAGTGGGATAGAGAGACTGAAGAAGAAAGGATTCCTTACTAAATGAGTTGGAAAAAGCACAGAGTGTAGCAAGTGATTTGCAGAAAAATTAAAATGGAAGACTTTGGGTTCCTTCTCCCTGGGGGACATTGAACCATATCTGAGAACTAACCATTTTGAATTATTTCCCTTCCATGTTCCCAAACGAGGAGGTCTCTCTTTAGTGCTAGCCATATATGAGCTGGGGTGATGATGTGTAGGCATGTTACGGTTCACCCTATTTCTTATCCTTCAACCTGTCTCTGCCTAGGTGTGTGCATATAGTTTAAAAAAACAGTCTCTAAAATAGGGAGGGGAGAGGAGGCAAGACTTGGAGTAAGGATAAGCTTTGAGTCAGTTGCATTGGGGTATGGGAGATAGGGAGGGGGACAGAAATAATGACAGGACCAGAAATGATAGGTTAGAAATAACAATTAGCCATGTATTTAACACAATCATAGAAACTCTAATGACTGCTGCAGCCACATTGGACTCTACTTATCACTGTGTCCCACCTACTTCTGAAAGAGATTTGAAGCTGCCTACATGTAGCCACACATTGAGGAACCATTTCTTCATGCTACAAGCAGGTATTGATTGCCAATAATGACCTCACGGGAGAGGCTGTGATGCCAAGATGGATGACTATGACCTTCCTTCAGGGTAAAAGCAGCTAACTGTAATATAATAACAGACAAGGGAAGAGAGGATTAATTCTGTCTGATTTACTTTCAACAGAAGCTCCCAGAAGAGATACTATCTGGCTGGAAAGGATGAAAAGATGGCAGACAGGTAAAATAGAGGGGCTCACAGGGGAACCCATCCTTGGCCAAGACGTTGGCAGGAACAGGCTGGGCAGGTCTCTGAGTCCTTCTTGGGACTTCAGCTCAGAAGTCCTGCTTCCTGAGGAGACCAGTGGTGAGGACAGAAAGGTTGGGAGGAGTGTCATGAGCAGAGGCTGGAACAAGAGCCTGAAACCAAGCTGGGTTGTATTTTTGTATGCAGTTGGGGAGCAGAAGATGTTGGATGTTTTCTCACGAGAATAATCTATCAGTTATCATGGTAAAGTTTTAGGATAAACTGCAGTTTTTTTTTTTAGTTTTGCAAGGAAGACTTTAAATGTTTTAAAGCAGCTTTAGGTCTACAGCAAACTTGAATGAAGTTGCAAATATTCCCATTTGCCTCCTCCATATCCCCATCGCCACCAGAGTGGTGTTATTTGTTCCCACCTATGAGCTTATATTGATGTGTCATAATCACACAATATCCACATATTACATGAAGTTTCATTCCTGTGTCTAGTCTGTGAATTTGAACAATGTCCATTGCCATAGATCTATCATTAAATCACATAGGATGCTTTTACCCTGAAAGTCTTCTGTGTCTTGCCTGTTCTTCCCTCCCCAAGCACTGGCAACACTCTTCTTTGTACTCTTTCCAGAGACTTAGCCTTTCCTAGCATGTCCTATGGCTAGAGTCCTACAGAATGCAGTCTTTTCAGCTTTGGTTTCTTAAGCATCATACTATGCTTATAAAGCTGCTCTTTGGCACCTCATGGCATCTCATGGCATAGTAGCTCAGTTCTGGTCTAGCACTGAGTAATATTCCATAGCATGACGGTCCTATGATTTCTCCATTCACCTACTTAAAGACATCTTGGTTACTTCCAAGTCTCAGCAATTTTCCACCAAGTTGCTATAAACATTGGTGTGCAGGGTTTTGTTTTGTTTTGTTTTTGAGGATGCAGTTTTTAGCTCCGCTAGGTAAATTCCAAGGAGTATCACAAGAGCCAGTGCCCATAGATTGTTTTGGTTTTATAGGGGTCATTTCTGTGTTTAAAATAGAAAGATAATTTTTGTTTGTTCTAGAATGAGACTTTGTAAACGTGCATGAGTCTGTCTTCCTCCAGCTTATTTCGAGTCTTGTGTCCAAATGCTGAAGCAGCATCACCCCTAAGATGAATTATTGCCATGTGAAATAAAAAGCCAAAGACTTAGATCCTACCCCATTCAACACTCTGTTTCGTTTCACACAAATGTGTCTGTGCATGTTCATATGCTTATGCATCTCTCAGTATCTTAAGTGAGTATGAAACTACACAGACTTATTAGACTCTGTACCAGAGAAAATATTTTTTTCTTGTGTGTGTGCTTATTGATATGAAAAAAGGAAACACATTAGATCAGAGAGTTTCTTAGGTCAGAGTATGTACCTGTGTACAAAAAGTTCATGAGAAAGAAATAACAGTGTTGTTTCAAGATGATCTCTCTTGCAGGTGACAGTTTTTAGCCTTAAGTGAATTTATAAATAAAAAACAACTGATCTGAAAAACAACTGATCTGTTTCCTCTGCATAACCTTCCTTCATCAGTAGATAGTGTACAGTGTATGCTAATGAGTCATGTGCCGTGTTTTCAAAATCAGAACCTTTCAAACAAGCTGAATGCCCAAGTTGCTGAAGCACTATGGGATACATGCTGCTAAAAAGTAATTTCAATACCCTTAAAGAAAATCCAGTTCCTTTTAGAATATATTTTATGAATCAAAGAAATATCATCTTTTTCTTTTTTTTAAAATGTGTCACCCCAGACCCCTGAAAAGTCAGCGGCTGAAGGAGAGTACTCCGAGCCCAGCAGATCATGTCAAATATTTGGTTTGGTAGGATTAATATTATACTGCCAAGCGACATTGGGAGTGCTGTCCTAGTTTTCGGGATGATTATGTAAACTAATGAGCCCAATCCATTAAAAATTTAGGGAAAGAAAAAGCTATTTATCATGTGGATTACATTGACTGTACTTAGAGGGCACTGAAGTAGGTATTAAATACAGTGCTGTTACAGTTCATCACCATTGTTCTCTTGGTGATGCTAAGGTTAATATTGACTCTGTACCACTGTTTCATATGACTTTATTTAAAAAATAGTTTTTTATTCCTTGCCTTGTTCCCCACCAGCTAAAAATGAACTCTTCGCTTAACTTCACCATGCTCTGAATTACTTCAGTATAGCAGACTAAATAAGAGTATAGCAGTTGGCCAAGAGAGCTAGCATAGTTTATCTTACCCACTATAATGGAGTGAACAGGTATTCTGGGGAGAAAAGGTGTTTAGCCTCATTGACACTTAACCTAGAAGGTTAAGTGTCATCCTTCTCTTTGCTGTCACACTACCTCAGTCCTAGAGAAGAACCTCTAGGAGAGAAAAGGCACAAGTAAGAACATTGGTCTAGAATTTGGTGTATGGTCTGCTTGAGATGGCATCCATCCAGTTCCATCAAGACAACCCTCTTCAGATGAGCAGTTCTACTGAGGAGAGTGATGCTTCCAAAATCATTTTATCCAGGTGCTTTGAAATAATAGTAACATCAATAGTATGTGTAGAAGACCAGATTCCCTTCTCAGCACTTATGCATGCTCACAGAATCCTAGCAGCTGTCCGGTGAGACAGCCGTTCATATTCTACAGAATAGAACATTGAGCCTGTAGAGGTTAAATGACGTACCCAAGGTCACAGAACTAGCAAGTAGTGATACCATCATTGTAAACTCGGGCACAGGTTTCAGAACCCATGTTCTCAGTTGCTCTGGGATACCACCTCTCTGCATGCCACCCATTTCCTAAGCTCCAAGCCATGCTCCTAGAGTTTTGACATGGTTGACTTTACAAAGGAGAAAGACATTTTGGTTCAACAACATAAAAGTAAAACTGCAAAGTAAAAATGTATACCGTGTTTTAGCTAGAGAGGCATCAGACATTTCCCACATGTTAACATTTCTGAAATCAGGTTGTGACTTACAACCTATCATATTAGAGAAAATAAGGCTTGTTTATAAATATAACATAGCGACTTCATGGATTGTTTAATTGAACAATCACTAAATATAATATTTGAAAGCAATGATTGTTTCTGAACTTTGCACTTCATGAGGATTCCCAAGTATGTAAAGTTTGCTTGGAGGGGAGGCAAAAAAGATTAAATACTTTCAACATGTTAAATAGGAAAAGAAGGTTTACTTTGAGATACGGACATATTTAAATATGTCTGAATATGTGCTTGGAACTTGGAAAGGTCAACGTTCCTGTGACCTTGACATTTTCAAATGCCCTGGAAGTCTGCCTCTTCTTTGATTTTCAGATATACGTTTTTATCACGTCTGCCTCTCTTCACCACCCTTTAGCATAATCTGGGAAGGCTTCTTATTTCCCCTTTATGGAAACCAGTTGTTCTCATCAAGGTGTCTGAAATAGTGACAGTCTCCAACATCTGAAGAGAGCCGCTGGTCTTCAGAGTGGTTTTGTGCCCAGGTACTGATCAGATGAGATTCTCCTTGTCTGATGAACAGGTGACAGTCAGAATTACTCAAGGGAGTTGGGTGATTGGTGGCATTTGAGAGTAGGAGGGGCACGAGTGATGCAGGTGTGTGGCGCTAGCTAAACTCATATCAGCAGGCAGGTATAGCCCTGTGGACACATTAGCTTATCAGGTGAAGTGTTAGTCTGTTCTCCAACAAGCCCACACAGATTTCATAGGCGGATGCAGAAGAGGTAAGGTTCAGACTTAGATTTTGCCAGCTGTTGACAACTCTGTGGCCACTGAGCTTCCTACAGAAGGTTTAGTTTGACAAGAGAAGTGTTTTTATCAGATGAACTTTGTGGATTATCAGTGGATTTCTGTTCATCGTGCTGTATATTCTTTTGTCAAAGAAATAAAAAATGATTTTGTTTAGTCTTGGAAACTGCTTTTGTTCTGAAATCATGAATAAACTTTAATTAGAAGTTTACAGTCAGTTTTCATAGTTCATCTAAAGTAGTATTCTGTACTCAGCTCTTAGCTGATGGTAAATTGATTTCATCATGACATCTTTTTTAAGTTCTTTAGCTAGTCTTGAGCTGCTGCAGTTATAAATCTATTCTAGAGTTTCCTGGAATCTAAGAGGAGGTAGGCTGAATATGATTTCATTGGGGAAACAGATGTTTTTAATTTTTTCATGGGGCTCTTTGTAGGAGAGTCACAGCAGGCTTTGACTTCAGTTATTGCTGCCTGAAATACTGATTCTTTAGGTGCAAAATAAAATAAGTAGAATATAAAATTGCTGCCATGAAAGCTTCTCAAGACATAATGACTCAAAGATGTGAAACCTTAAATTCCTACTGCTCTCAAAAAAGCAATTATACCCGATTTGACTGCGAAGTAGCCAGCAGGGTGGGAAAGGGGAGTGTAACGGACTCTAGGCATGAGTTATTATTCTGATACAAATTTTGCCTTTATAAAATGGATGGGCTGGGTTGCCTATTCTGATCTATTGCTCTTTTATTTCTTCCCACTTCTTTCATCTATTTCCCTTGAAAGTAGTGCATTGAAAAAAAAGTCATCTGTTATACCAGAGCTCTTATTTTTGAGACACCATAAGATTCCTTCCCCCCCTCCCTCTAAAATGTCTGTGTCTGAATTCTTAATGTTAACTGATGAGGTCATTCCCTGAGCCACCCCGAACTTCTAGTGCCTTAATATATTTTTTGTTTTAATTAATTAATTTTTAAAGTTTGCTTACATAGCTCATGTTTATAGGCATGGTCCTCCCCTCTCCCTCCCTCCTCTCCTTACCCTGGTCCCCTCCTCTGGTCACTCCAGTTCCTTTTTTATTGTCATTTGTTGGTTGATGATTGGCCTACTTTCAGATCACAGTTCTCTGGGCCACTGATTCGCCTTTGTGGCTTTGCTCCTCATTTGTGATGGGGGAGCTCCTTGCTCACGTTGGAAGTGTCTCTGGATGAGGCGTTCAGCCCCAGCACCAGAACTGTTGTTAGTGTTCTTCTCTCTCTTCCACAACCTTGTATCCTGGAGTTCCGACCATGTTCTTTTTGGGCAGTTGATAGGTGTGTTCAGGGCCTTTATTTCTCTGTTTCTTCCAGTATATCTGTATCTGGGTTGTTGCTTTTCTCCTTCAAGCTGAGGAATGGCAGAGGTGGTAATGAACCAGAGTGGGACACCCCCTCACAGCCTTCACCCCAGCTGTACCCTCTGTGCGAGAAAACACAGCAGCCTTCCTGAGGCCTCCCGTCCAGGCGGCAGCAACCTGGAGGGGGTGGGCCCTTCCCACCGGAACTGGAGGCGGAAGGGACAGAGCCTGGACTGCATGGGGGCTGCTGGGGTGTCCCAGCTTTGGGGGTAGGAGGGGGAGCAACTGGCCTGCACCCCACAGTGTCCTCTGTGTGGGAGAATGCAACCTTCTGGAGGCCTCCCATCCAGGCGGTGGCCTGATACCTTAATATTTTAGAAGCAAGTACTGAAATAGCGGTTGTGGTTTGAGGACTTTGGTCCATCATAAAGCTGAAAGTAACAAGTAAGCTACTTTCAAGTTTCAGGGACCCTTCAGACACCTGGCAGCTCGTGGAAGTATATCTGTCCCCACTTCCGCAGCAGAATCACTGGGTCACTGGGTCACTGACAAGATCTTTCTCAACCAGGCAGTAATACTCTGCAGTAATAAGTGCCTAGGTATGGATAAAAGATAAACAGGACAGATGACTATCTTAAAAGGGAGAGAAAGGACTTTCATAGTATCAGATGCCACTCCAGATGCTCAGTGATGACCTTCAGCCCTCGTGTTTATAGCTCCGTGTTTTTGAACAATTGAAAGTTGTTCCTGCCCCTGTTCCCACCAGAAACCACCTGGCTCCTCTGACTTTCCCTGCGTCTCCTTGCATTGAGCAGTGTTCCTTGCAGCTAGCTGAGTTGTTCCAGGGATGTTAAACTGACAACAAGGCAACAAACTGCTGTAATGGTGGAACCAAAGACCCAGAAATCATTGTAAAAAGATCTAATGTATCTTGGTAGGTATGGAAACAAGAACACCAGAAATGAAATAGCCAAATAAACAACTGTGGGTGAACTCTTTTCATTTTGCCTTCATGTCTGTAGATCCTTTTGAATGTGCAGCATGATTCCATTGTAGCATTCAGACCACCATAATGCCTTTTATGTTGTTATTTTATGTGATATATTGCTACTGTTATCTTGGCTATAATGATCCTTTTTGGTGATTGCATAATTATTCAATGTCATCTACCCTTGATGTCTGTGTGGAAAATCAGAGTAGTGTATACCTCAGGGTTGATAGCATTCAATGCAAGATCTGCATCTTCTGTTTTTCTTTAATAATAAGGAGTAATGGATTCTGACAGGTAGTATTGTCCCCCAGATTCTGAATTCTAGTAATGGACACATTCTACCCAAAACCTACTCTTGTGCCTTTCTCTAAAACATTCAATTCTCTTTTAAAGGTCAACCTAGATGGAAAATCACATTTTCAACACTATCAAGTGAAACGTTAGTTCTTGGTAGTCTATGAAACAAGAGCATGATTAGTCTGTGGCATTGGGCATTCACCTTACAGAGAAGGAAAAAATTCTGGGAGAGGAGACAGATGAAGGTGGCTGGTAGTGAGATGTCACTCAGATTGGCTGTGGCTGTGAGATTCCTCATGCATGGACTTAGTGGTTTTGCGGAAGGAATAGACATATCTCAGCCAGGAACCCCAGGCTTGGAGGTGGTAATCAGCATGGGAAAACCCTGACCCCATTGCTGTGGTACTCTCCCTTTCCAGCAGTCCCCTCAGTGAGGTGAGGTGTTGATCATGTCCCTAACAGAACCGTTTCAACTCCAGAAAGAGGTCACCTGCTCAGCATGCTATTTTTTAGCCCCCCTCTCCAGGGAAAACAAAGTCACACTTTATTTTAGCCAACTTGGGAAAGAAAGTAAAGATCTAATAGTCTTTTGTTGTTCTTGTTCATTTCTTAGCTAACCAGTGCTATTTGCCAAAAATTCATAGCGTTAAATTTCTCTCATTCTTTTTATTAATCACCATGAAGATGATCACTGTTGACAGTGTTTTAAAAGAAAAATCACCCAACCAGTTGACAAAATGCTACATGGTTTCAGAATATCCCCCTAAGGTCTGAATGTAGAAGTTGAATAAGTAGGAAAAAAAAATAGATGTAGTGTGTTTTTGTAAGTTCACCTTAAAAAATAACGTGTATACATCCATGCATTGTGCTGAATATCCCACTGTGTATCCTGAGATAGACACAGATGAATAGAAACTGTCCTTGTACTTGGAGATCTTAAAACCCAGTGGGAAATTTGACCTATAAACTCACAATATTGCTGCAGTAGGAGTGGTGTGAAAGAAGCGTGTGTTTTCATATGAATATATTGAGGATACAGGGGGAAATACACATTTGCAAGAGAAAGCCAGGCAGAGAGACTGAAAAGGTAGCTTCCCAGTCTCCTAGCTCATATGCGAGAGATGCACTTTTATTTTCTAGGCAGAGGTGGGAATTCTAGGAACCAGGAACAGTATGTGCAAAGGCAACAGGGTATGAAAGAGCTGCTGTGTCTGGGGAGCTTAAGGTAATTCAATATTTCTGACAAGTCCATATTTTACTAGCATTGGAGCAGAAACCACAGGGGGACAGACATGTGTCAAAGAATGAAGCAGGAGAAATCGCAAAAGAAATAGCAAAATTGCATCATAAATTATTCCACTTAGGAGGCTTGGATTTTCCTATGAAGTGTCTCTTACATTTTAATGTGTCTAAGGATCCCATGGCTACTTTGGTAGAATGCACATCACTGAACTTCAAGCCCAGACCTCTGGAATTGTGTGTGGAACAGCCTCCCCAAACCTGCATTGTGTTTAGGGTCAAACAATGAATTCTCTTTAGAAGTCCTCAATCCTACATTTGCAAATGCACAATTGCAAGAGAAAACCAGGCAGATCATTGGATTAGATGATCCCAGCTTTGCTCCTGGCAGCCAAAACAGTAGTCAGAGCTAGTTGAACATACACCTTCCTCTCTCCATCAGCCTGGTCAGGGCGCTGACCACGGCCATGTCTATATCATTGAGCTCCTTCACAGCCCGTCTGGTCTGGTACTTGATGGTTTGGACACTCATGGCAAACACGAGTACGTTGCTGTCTTCTGTCTTCTTCACAGATGATGCTTTGGTCAGAGGGAACAGAGTTGGTTTTGTAGCTCAGCTTCTTTCTCCTGGGGGAGCTCTCTCTACCATATTTGAATGGACTCTGGAGTCAGTATTTTGGGTCTCCAGAAGGTAGATGACAGCAGATCTCCTTTTACTTGCGGCTCTGGATACCTTTCAACAATGCTTTCTCTTCTTTCCCCCCCTTTTTTTATTTACTTGTTTTTGCTGTTTACATATTTATGATTATGTGTCTGTATAATTATATTACATCATTGCATTTCCCAGGGCTCTCCACTTCCATCACCTGTGAACCCTTATCTTCTTGTGCTCCTCCCTTCCCTAACTTATCCCTCCCCCCTTCCCTAGCTGCTTGCCCCACTTCTGTTGTCAGCTTATTTTGACTTTTTCTTGGCCTTTTGTTTGTTATCCCTGTATCCCATCTATTGGTGAGATCTGGTTTCTGTCTTTTTTTTTCTTTCTGACTTCTTTCTGCTATTAGGATCCCCTCTAGGTCCATCCATGTTATCATAAATGCTTCATATTTGTTGGTTTTGGTTGCAAAATATTATTCCTCTGTGTAAGTATACCACATCTTTTTCAACCATTCATCAGTTTAGGGGCATTTGGGTTGTTTCAATATCCTGGCTATTGTGAATAGTGCTGCAATAAACATCCAAGTACAGGTGTCTTTTTGAATTAGTGTTTCAGTGACTTTTGGGTAGAGGGTTTGCTGGATCGAATGGTAGCTCCATTTTCAGTAGTTGGAGGGTCCTCCACACAGCATTCTATAGTGGATGGACCAGTTTGCATTTCCACCAGCAGTGCAAAAGTGTTCCTTTTTCTCCACATCCACGCCAGCATGTGTTGTTGCCCATTTTTTTTTTTGATATGGGTCATTCTTACTGATGTAAGATGGTATCTCAGTCATCACTGCTTTCTTGGCCTTCAAAGACTTTGCTTTGACCTGGGCTTTATGAGGGCTGGGGGTTCCTTCTTTACTTTTTTTCTTTTTGAGACTAGGTCTCACTATTTTTGCCTGTGGAACCACAGGCTCACATTGCCCGGGGTACCACAGATTCAAGCAATCCTGAGCCTCAGCTTCCCAGGTAGCTGGGATTACAGGCGTGCACCACCATGCCCAGCTAATTGTTGAAGGACTAGGTATCTCTATGTGCCCCTGGCGGGACTCAAACCACAATCCCAGGCCCCAGCCGTGGCTTTCTAGGCTGCTGCTTATAGGCATGCACCACCATGCCCAGCCTACCTTCTTTACTTGAGGTTCCATCTCTGGGGGCAGGGGGGAAGCAAAGCAAGCACCAATATGTTCTAACAAACATGTCTGCTAATTGATTGATGCTAGGACAGAAGCTATTGAAGAAATGCTGGGACAGTGGTGAGCCATTGAGTTTTGTTGCTGGGAGAGTTAAATCATTGTATACACATAGAGCTGGGCAGCTTGAAAGAATAGTTTGGACTGGAGGCCAGGAAAGGAATTGCTTTAACTCAGGCAAGAGGAAGCCATGGCCACAATGTGATCAATATGGAGAAAACCTGGAAATCTATTGTTGTTTTATCATTTTATATGTGTGGAAATTTTCTTTTCTCAGAATATCCAATCTAGTATATTTTTCTGCCATTTTAAAGTATGATTTGTATTTTCTCCTCAGTTTTCTATTTCCACTTTGTACAGGTCATCTGACCTTATTTTTCTTTTATCCTTGGTGTATCAGCATTCTTCATGATCCCATATGTACAGCATGTATATACATGAGTCATGTACTTTTGTTAAAACATTGATGAAAAATAAACAGTCTTGGCTGATGTTGAAGGGGCCTGCTTTCCTTATTTTTCATTCATTTGAAGTCATGAATTTCAAGAACCGAGGGACATAAGTGATGCCTTACTCTGCCTTCTCCTCAGTACGAGGTACCGAGAGAGAGAATTCTTCTTTCACATGGCTAGGTACTCAACTCATCCTTCTCTGATCTCTCACTAGATAAGATGGCCCGATTGGCTGTTGTTTTGGCTCTTATTAACTGAAATAACTTCTTTTGAAAGCATTTTGAATTTCAGTGTTTCCTATAACAAATATGGTAACACATTGGTGGAAAGTATGTCCATGGTTGGTACGGAAACCCAGCCTCTGTCTTGTATTTCTTGTGAACTAGCTAAGTAAAAAGTCTGAACTGTCTGGTCTCGTGGAAAATAACGCTTGCTTGTCTTGGGGAGAGGGGTGAAGGATTCTCAGTTATAGCTGATCTAAGTATTTGAAACTAAGAACATCAATTTTGCTGAATACATTTTTGGTTAAAATTGAGTTTTTAAGAATACATGACTTAAGCAATGGAAGAAGAAAGAAAGCTGTCACGTACAGTGCCATGGAGGGAAGCAGGTTTGGAATTCAAAACTGTTCACATAAAATGCACAACCTAACCAGTGTGCAAATGCTAAAATATATATTCAGCCAAAAGCAACGTACCATATGGATTTATAACCAGTCAGCATTGAAAATGCCCTGTTGCCATAGACAGGTAAGGATTTATGTATAGAAAACAGATTTTTTCATTTTCATATTGTGAAATTCCTGGGAGTACAAAAGACTTCTTTTTTTAAAGCAATTTTAGTATTTGCTTCTGAGTCTAGTAGAGCTTATACATATGCATTTTATTTTGTTTGTCAGAAAACATCAGTCAGTTTTTTTGAAAAATGCCCTAGTAAAAGTGTATGTTCTAGTATGTAAACTTGTCAAAGTATTTTAAAATCCCAGGATTTTAGGCCAGAATTGTAGGCTAGATAGGAAGGCTCTGTCAAATGTGTAGCTTTGGAAGTTAGATTTTCCCTAATTTAAAATATAATCAGCCGGGCACGGTGGCTCCTGCTTGTAAGCTTCAGCCTATGAAGCGGCTGGGGCTAGGGATCGCGGTTCGAGTCCCGCCTGGGGCCCGTAGCGAGACCTAGTTCCAAAAAAAAAAAAAAA